>NLAK01000099.1:0-51136 GCA_002370295.1 Metschnikowia bowlesiae | reverse complement strand
AATCGCATTCTTTTTTTTTTTTTTGTTTTTTGATGCGCGCTACATCCCGAATAAGCGCTTCCGCAGGAATAACCACCATAACCACTGAGTAGAATGCACCACGCAAACCATTGGCGTATATAACACATGGCAATCCCGGATCATCTGCACCTCAAAAAATTCAGAATTATCAGCATCACGTTCCCGAAGAATTAGAAGTCAAGCAATGTGATCTAAGAACCGCACCCGTCCTCCCAAACCTATACTGCCGAAAGAAGCTTGAACAAAAGCAATGCAATGTTCTGCATGTCCTTCTACAAATGCCATTGATACGATATATTGAGCATTAAAGCGTTTGATTATGGTACAGAATATGGAGACACGCCTCCCTTCTCCCCGCTTCACACACAGCTTCACTAAAACAACCGCCCTAAAGGCACACGCCGGCACAAAGTGCCCGCCGCCGGCACAAGCAAGCCCAAATTACCATAGCAGCTTCACCCGGCTCACGCCTCGGCCCCTTTCTCGCTTAATTTGCTGCAACGCAGTCCCTGGAAATGTGGCCTGCCTCGCCGCAGTTGTAACAAGTCTTGGCGGGCTTGGCGTCCAGGGAGGGTGCACTGGTGCACTCCTTCGAGATGTGGCCGCTCTTTCCGCAAGAGTAACACTTGACGCTGTTAGCCTGGCAGTCTTTGGCGAAGTGGTTGGGGCCGCCGCACTTGTAACAGATGGTCGACTTTCCTGCAGATGGTCTCTGTCTTCTTGGGGGTGCGCTGGTGGTGCTGTTTTCGTTCTTTGGGCATTCTCTGCTGATGTGCCCGAACTCAGAACAATTGTAGCACTTGGATCCTTGAGCACTGTTTGGGCAGTCTCCCTGAACGTGGCCGATTTCGCCACACGAGTAGCATTGCTTGCTCATGGCGGTCTTTGGCTCGGGGCAAGCAGTGGACTCGTGACCTGCCTGGCGACAGTTGTAGCACAATCTCTCAGTTTGCTGGCAGTTCTCGGCAATATGGCCGACTTCTCCGCATTTGTAACAGGATCTTTGGAACATGGTGGTGGCGGAAAAAAATTTTTAGCGGAGCTCGTGAAGACCGCGGGAGTCGCGTGCCCGGCGTGACCCACGTCACGTGCCCGGCTCGGCGCGTGTTCGGACGTGCATCTCTCTTTGGCCAGATCCCAAAGATGGCGGAGCGTCTTGGTCCCCGAAAAGGCTCGGTCGGTTGGGTGCCGCCTGCTACACGCATGAAGCGTGGTTTCCAGTCGTGTCCCCCAGGAGTAACGGGGCCCGAAGTCGGCTAGGCCTGCATGCGGCTCGGGTCACCGGAAGCTGCACGAGCCATTTAGCTTCCGCGCCTCCGAGGTCCAGTTGATATCCGGGGGTGTATCTCCAGTTATCGCAGCTCGTGCCCCTCGATTGCCTCTTGTTGACGCCGCCATCTATAAATATAGCCTGATCCGCTGCTTTGCCCACTAATTTTTTACAGCACCTTTATTTTGTGGCCCCCGGCTCTCGACTCCTTAAATACGCGGCCGTTCCACCCAATATCATAAGCGTATATATATCACGCTTTCCTTTGCAGCTTTTACAAGTCCCTATTGGCTCCATCCTTCTCAGCTGCTTGAAGTAGTTCAATTCTATTAAGCAGCACTTGCCCAAACGTTTCAGCAGTGACTTCAATTGTGGACGCTTCAGCAAGAATTCACAAATAATTCCAGTGAAGAGATTTCTGGAAGCACATACACCAGAGCTTACAACTCCTTGAATAGATTTACAAAGAGATCTTGATTACACCAGCCTCTAGTCATGTCGTTTTTCAGATCATTGCAATCCACGCCTGCTACAATCTCCATCTTCCACTGGGCCAAGGTCCCAACTTCGGCACGTGTGTATGCGTCTTTAGAGAAGGCCTACTTCAAATTGAATGACGACAAGAATCTCTTTCAAATAGACTTGATGGCCAAGCAGATGCCCACATACGACCAATTCAAGACTATCTACTCGCAGTGCGTCCATGGAGACGTTTGCAAGGACGTGCTTAAGACGGTATTTCCGCTTTTGAACGACAAGCTGAGCAACAGCTCTGAAAACCGCGTCACCTTCAAGGCCTTGGGCATGGACCACGAAAGAGGATTCCGGGTATTTTCCCAGAATGAGTACGAAAAGTTACACAAGGCTTACACGGATTTGGTGGGGCAGAACGAACCAGACATTGATCCCACGCTCCTCTTCAAGGCACCTTTGCTCATTGATTGGGACCAAAACATGATAGCATGTGATGAGGATGGTTTGGAAGCCATGTTGGAAAAGTACAGGAAAGAATTGAAGAATTCGGGCTTGACCACTGCTTAGGCCACCAATTTGTCTCTGCTTGAGGTGCTTATTGTTCTACCGCGACTTCAAACGGTCAACGATATATCTCCAGCATACAAGTGCAGAAGAATGAAGCTTGTGCATTGGTTGCTTCGGAAGGAACGCTTGCGCATTGGTGATTGCTTTGTTAGAATGGTTGCGCATTGGTGACTCCTTTGTTAGAGTGTGTCCATATGCAACGGCACAATCCTAAACCTACTCGTTTTGAGACAAGTAGCGACGTCTCGGTCGTGCGTTGACAGCGTGACTGAAGGTGCCAGGCCCAAATCTATACGTGCCCAGGTAAGACCTATTGCGGCAGTGGCGTCAATCCCTTTGCATCATGAACAAATAATGGTTGGTACGCGTCAAGAATAATCAAGAAGTGGCTCGATTTTGGCGTGAGTGCCCGACAGAATGTTGCGTTTACCACACGGGTTCTCTAATGCCATGCTCTATTTAAAGGACATTTTCATTGAGGTAGTGGAAGTGTCTGGAACAACAAATGGCAATGGCAGATGCAGGAGTCATGTCCTAGCGTATGGTCACCAAAAAACAAGCCGCTTGGAAATATAGGCTCTTTACAGCCCCAGGATGTTGCCAGCATAGGCTAAACGGGCTGCCAGAGTTGGATGTTGAGACTACATTGGTGGACATACTGAAGGAATATCCCAGATTGAATACCGGAGTCAGACAAGCACCAAAGCACCACATCCATTTGCACGGATTATGCTCCAGGGCCAGTGACCAGTGTGTCCAAAACCGCCAGCCTTTTCCAGTGCAAAAACTCGAGTTATTTCGGGCACCGCTCAAACATACTAAAAATGCGTTCCTACATAGCAGCAGAAGGAAGCCATGGCCGCTAGATACGCTAGTTGCAAACTTCATACTCGACAGGCCGCACAAAGGTGTCTTCACAATGACTGAATTTTGCTCCACTGTAAATGACCAGTTTCATGTCCTGAAAGCTACTACAGAAGCAAAGACCCTTACCAAAGCTGGCCTTGTCAAGGCTTCCAAGGCGGCCTTGTCTCTGAGGAGAACTGACCACTGAGCACCGAACGCTGTGGCCGCTGGAGGCCTTGTCTAAGCCTCGAAGATGATTTAGCGGAGCGGAGTCGGCGGTTCATGCGGTGTGGAGACTCCGCCTCTAGCGGCACATGTCCGTGGAATTTTCCCCCATACTTGGTGTTTAGAAACTCAGGGACAAATGACCCTAAACGGCAAAAAAAAGCATCCACCAGCAAGATTTAATTGTACTTGGGCGTCTGTCGAAATCAAGAAAAAAGGGTGCATATAAAGCAGTCCAAGAAGATCGATACGAAACTGGAATCTACATTGGGCCAGTTCTCTCTCTGATTTGCTAGAACAACCACGGAATAGTTGGTCTACCGTGGGAGAATATCCCCGACTTCTAGAAATGTGGAAAATGCAGATCTGGAAGTGGCCATGTTTATGGATAAGAAGAGATGAACACAGAAATAACGAAAGTTTGAACTTGAACTTCATCTTAGACACAAATGAAAGCCACGTGTCCATCGAATGGCTATAAGTGGAACACGCTAGTTCCAAAACGAGCGCCTCTATCATCTAAAGGGGTTTTATACACTGGTGGTGTATTCAGTTGAACCGAATATGATACACTACTCTTGATTCTGCGCATGAGAAAAGTACTTGGTCACTTAGATCCTTTTAGCTGGATGCTTTTTTGTGCTTCAAGCCGCAGCTCCTTCTAGTCGTCATTAACTGTGTGCTTTATGTCAGTTGTTGGCCCAACGCCAAGTACTGAAGGAAGGTGTATTTATTTCTGAAACAAGGGAATCACCACTACTTATAGAAAAGCTGACAAGCTGCATCGAGTTGGCTTCGGGCTGTTAGGAACCAGCCAGCCACATTCAGCCAGCCACATTCAGCCGGCTGGCAATCCTTGCGCTAGCCGGACCAGCCAGGGCGGCTGGTGTGTTTACAGTCCGAAGGTCCCGGATGAGGTTGGCTTGAGGCGGAAGAGGTATCTGAGCGGGACCATAACCAAAGTGTCACGAATGTGGGTGGGATTGGACTTGCCTCTGTCGGCGTGGGTTGTCGATGAGATGAGACCGTACATCCCTTGGAGCCAGTCGCAGGAGGGAATATCTCTCTCTCTCAAGGGCAGTCGTTGCATTTCTCGCTACGGCCAGCAGTCACAGAATGACAATACATCATCAAATGGACCCGAGCTTTTCCAAGCGCAAAGCTCGCAAGACATTTCATGAATCAAATACCTGGGTGCCCTTGAAACCTAAAAGGCCAGGGAGTTTTTAAGCAAGCTCCATTCGGCGGAGCGAAGTGATAAATGAACCATTGATTGTTATTGACATTGACATTGGCCATTGGAAAAGGGGTTCGAGCGAGCTAAGTATGAACCATGCAAAGAATTGCAAACAAAGTGGGTAGGATAATTTATAGCGGGGATTCGCATGTAGCATACAAACAGCACCAGGTAAAGGTTTAGGAGATTACAGTGTAAAATGCCAATCCAAGTGACATAAAAGCTGATCCAAGTAAAGAGATGATGTAAAGAGATAATGTAAAGAGATAATGTAAAGAGATAATGTAAAGTATTAAAAGTGAGTTCTATTTTTAAATATATCTATTTTATGCCTACTAATCTTCTTAGTGTATTGAATTCGTAGCTAATATATCAGGCTTTAACAGATCTAGATGTTCAATATATGGCATATTTATTGGCACACCTTTACAGTATAATTTCTACAATCTTTGTTGAAGTACCGCCATTATCATTCTATGTATTATTCATTTTTACTGTTACCTCAAGTGTAACCTAGAACCTAAATTTGAAGATTTTTAATTCATCAAATTTATTGTTGATTTCTGTATAAGCTGTCAGTTCTCTATACCTATGAAGTTCCTGCATATAGAGTATCATCTATAACAAGAAGCGGTATGGACCACCATTTGAATACACAGAGTTTTCTCTTTTTCTATCATCTTTTCATCGTATGTACCTCCATCTAGACTATAAAGTAAGGTGTTATCAAAGCATCACCCATGCAGTTTTGGCAGAGCAGATCCAACTTCCGGCGAGACCATTTTGTCTAGATACGGGAGGAATTGGCAAGCAAGAAACTCGCTATTGGAGGTGGGGCCACAAAAAGATACCCGTACCTCCGTAGAGATCAGATCGGATACTTTTTTCATTATGGCTTTGTTTTGTTTTGCCAAAGGTGTTGAAATCTAGATCCTTCGCGTTTGGAATGAGGCTCTCGAAGTTTCGAAATCTCTGGGAGTTGAAGTCACTGAACAAAGACCAAAATTTCAAGGTCGCGAGGGTGAAGTAGAAACTGGAGTCGCCTTTGGACGACAATGAGTCGTAGTAGAATATCCAGTCACTCGCTTCAGCTGGCCTTATGACTGAGTCGTCCTGGAGGTGCACAACATTGAGGTACTTATTAAAGCACCCTCTCATGACTTTATCAAGAGAGCCGGAGGCTGCAGACTTTCCGTCACTTTGACACTATATCTTGAAGGATTAATAGAGTATGAGCTGCATGCGTCAATTCGAATCTATCTTTATCCGTAAGATGTCCACCACCCAGTATTTACCAGTTGGTAATATATTTGAGGGATTACTAATAATTTATATAGCTTATACAATCGCCTTTAGAAACCTGATAAGGTTTTGTATGGTCGAGCAGATTAACTATGCTGGTTTTAAATGTTCATTTTTTTTCTCAGACAGGAGTAGAAAGTCTTAAAGTCGAACTCCGAATTTCCTCTGTACCAAAAGCCTACTCTTTCAAATTGTTACTTTAATCATTGCTTTGTTCGTTATAAAAGACTCTAAATGTTTTATATTTTGTATTATCTACAGTGTATTAGAAACATTCTCGAAGCTCGGTCAAACTTTTGCAAGTTTCGTTCAAAACATCCAAATATGCTTGGTTATACTCCTGCCAAAGCGTGGAAAGTCCATCATCAGAGTTACTTTCAGTGTTAGACTTCCTTTTGCAATTGTGAAAGCACGAATTGCAGAATTCTTTGACCAGTTTACCAACCTTCTTATAGTGTCTTTTTGCGCATGAATTCTGGGCACTAAACTTCAAGTTGTTCTTAGAGAGGGCATGGCGAAGATTGCCCCGCAAAGACCACTTGATTTTCTTCACAGCGGAGGACTTGGGCGTAGTCTCCACTTCCATCGGGTATAGTTGCGAGTCCATGGGAGGCTCTTCAGACGTAAGGTTCTGATAGATCACCATGGGGCATAGTTCCTCCTCGCGATATCTGTTCAACTGTCTTTGTGCATTGACGCAAAGTTCATGGGCATAATGGCTGCCACTAGTTTGTTCCCGAAAGCTTTTCGCAACAAATTGAGGCAACCATTCATAGTTGGTCCTTTTAATCTTGCGTTGGCCCCAGAGTTTAGTGCAAAGCTCTCGTGAAAGCACAGAGAAGCTCATAGCACTTTTGGGGTTACTGAGGTCAACGAGATTTGGAACCACCAGGCTAGTAGCCAGATAAGTCAACTCATTGGGGTAAAAATAACTGGATCGATTCAAGGGGGTAAAGATGGTGGTTTCATATCCAGAACTGGAGCATTCAAAGTCTGGAGTTTCCTGTCCACGCAAGATTTGGTCAAGGCGGTTCATGGCAAGAAAAAGGCACAGTCACGAACGGGAGTAGGAACACAGAGAAATGCTAGAGCCTTAGATCGGTCGGGTTTGATTCAACTTTCTGGGGGATNAGTAGGAACACAGAGAAATGCTAGAGCCTTAGATCGGTCGGGTTTGATTCAACTTTCTGGGGGATGGTGAATCGAAGAAGACGTGGTAGTAGGGAATCTCAAAAAAGTCACAAATGTAGTGAGAAGTTTAGGGGGTAGGCAGGCAAACCACACAAATAGGAACATGGCATTATTGAGCCTGAGGCCACAAATGTGCATATTTAGAGGTCGCAAGTTAGCCGGCTGCGAAATCAGTCGCGCGCACCGCCGGTGGCCCAAAAAATTACATGGCTCAAATCAGATTTTCTTTCCTAACTTGCCGTTTCTTCTTGATTAGTCCGATGGATCTATCAAAACGACGTCGACAGCGCTTTTTTTAAGAAGTATCTTTTTTTCTCGGGCATATCTATTATTTTATTTTATACAGTTGTATTTTATAAAGGTCTGATTTATCATAACATAACCAAAAAGGTAGAAATATTGTAGACCAAAATAATTGGTATATTAGACAATATACTTTCAACGGAAAACATATAAAGAAAAAAAACAAGAAAGGTAAAAAGGGTAAAATAAATTAGAAATTGTGTCCCCCCCGAAGGATTTATCAAAAAATGAATATGCCTCATAAAATTTACTTTTTAAGGGTATGTTTTTTCATCGGGGGCATTAGATTTATTTAATACTTGTTATAGTTATAATTCAAGTGAATATGCCAATCAGCTGGAAACTTATAAATTTATGATATTGAAATTTCTTGCTACGCAAATTGATCATGAATTTGATACCTATCAAGGAGTTAATCAAGCTTATGAGTTAATCGGAATATACCAAAAATAGTACATATTAAAGTGTTCGGTCCACCATGGGTAGCGTGCCACCCATGGATACGCAATTAATCTACCACGTGCGGAGGGACGCCCCCTCGAACCACCTGGATGGAGGCGTAGTCCTGGCCACCTATATCCGAGGCCTAGACGAGGTGGCACCAGTTGCACCCTATCAGAAGCAGTGCCGTGATTCCTCGAAAGGCAATGCCGTGTTGGTTGAGATACCGGAAGTTCCGACCCCGCCGGCCCAAAAGGCCAGATTGGGAATTGTTCAATTGGAATTGTTCAATTGGAATGGTTCATTTGGAATGGTTCATTTGGAATTGTTCATTTGGAATGGTTCATTTGGAATGGTTCATTTGGAATGGTTCATTTGGAATGGCTCAATTGGAATTGTTCAATTGGAATGGCTCAATTGGAATGGTTCATTTGGAATTGTTCATTTGGAATTGTTCATTTGGAATGGTTCAATTGGGACTGTTGGCCATTAAGGCGTCTACCAGTCCCGACACTCCATTTCGAACCAAGATGGCATCGTGCCCATGCCGACTGAGTGGTGCATTCAGACCCTCACCTCGGAACGAGGCCTTATGGGGCCCAAACCAGTCATTCATATAAGTTGGACGACCCCTGTTGAAGACGTTTCTCTTGTTACTTGACGTTAACAACCAGAGTCTAACATAAAGCTATATTAAGAGGTACACTGAAGGTGAAATAGAAGCATATTCGAAAATCACGAAATAGGTAAATGAATAATAACTAGCTATAGGAGAATCTATTTGATGTTCCTCGAGGCGAGACAAGGCCCTCTGGAATTAACGTACGTCTTCGCCAACGATACGATAGAGGCCAAGACTTTATTAACAATTGGCCGCAGATCAGTCCCTCAGACACTCTTCTGGGCTTGAGGTGATTCTGTGCAGCACTCAAGTCGTTGACTCGGCCACCCTGAAGCTGCAACGGCTGGTGGCATAGAAGAGAAAGGGGGAGTTTGAAAGACGCCACTCATACACGCGAAAGCAATAGAAGGTGAGGTGGAAGCAATAGAAGGTGAGAGCTTTGATATTTTAGTACTTAAATATATACATTGTACTATTATAGAGATTCTACTCTATTTAGTTGAACAAATTTAAATCCTTTAGCAAGATTTCATTTAAGCTGTTCAACAAACTATGAAAATATACATCTAGAAATAAATATAAATCATAAGAAAAGCTACAGATTTATTTTCTTTAATAAAACTTAATAAACAAAATAGTTACATTTAGAGGGAAAGCCGTGCTCTGACTTTAAGTCGTAAACACAAATATAAATCTATGGCTAAATCTTTTAAAACTAAGGAAGATATTTAACAGATTCAGAAACAAAAAATTATTTAAAGATACCAAAAACCTGAGGGAGAAAATTAAAACAAAATAATGCCAAACGATAATAATTAGATATGCCCTATCTGAGTCTAGGTAAAGTAGCTTTAACTCAAATATAAGTGAAAGCGAAAACATTAGCTTTTAAACCTAAGATAATACCAGTACCACCACCAAAGAATAAAATAACAGTTAATGTTGATAAGAGTAAGATAGAAGCATATTCAGATAAGAAGAATAAAACAAAAATAGAAGAAGAATATTCTGTCATATGACCTGAAACTAATTCAGATTCTGCTTCAACATTATCAAAAGGAGGTCTAGCACATTCAGCTACACAACCTATAAATCATATTATAGATAAAGGTAATAATAAAAGTATCTTAAATATTGATAATCTTAAAGATGTAATTATTCAAGCAGGTGTTGCTTCTATTCTTGAAGCTTTTAAGTACTTTTAAATAATACACCGTCAAAAAACCAAGAAAATCAATAAAAATTGAGTTAAATATGCCCGCCCTTCTGCCGGGCAATATATATGCAATAAATTTTACCCTGAAGAACACTAGTGTTAACTTCAATTTGATCAGAATGTATAGTTCTTTTAATATGGCTCATATTATTAACTTTAAAAGAGAATATAATCAGAGACCACCTCTTGGTTATTTTTTATCTTCTAAAAGGAGATAGGTGGAAGCAATAGAAGGTAATCTTAAAATACTACTTGATTATCTACTATATCTCCTACTTCCCTATCTATTGGTTTTGTACGAATTCCATAGTCACCTTTTTTTAAAGAATGACAAAAAAGCAATTTTTTCATTTTACTCTGTAGGCCCAGTGAAAGTATGATGGTCAATACTAAACAGCATTCCGTTTCAAGGCGATTTGTCGTGGGAAAGAATACCCAAGAAATGTATGGTACAGATCAGTACTCTGGCACTCGTCAAAATTACATGTAACCAGGCATCAACCTTTGTAAGTAGGCGATGAGTTGGTCTTGACTACTCCATGGCTTTCAGAAACGGTGATTTACGTTGGTCAATTAGAAGTATTGACAGCGACAAGTATTGAGAGCGACAAGTATTGAGAGCGACAGTATTGAGAGCGACAAGTATCGAGAGCGACAGGTATTGACCGAGCGATGGTACACTGTCGCCCAGCACTCCCCGGTGTCGGCGGTCATCAAAGTATTATTGGCAATAGGATTTGGATTCAGATATTCTTCGTTGCAGTAGCTTGGTGTGAATGACGTACCGAGCCTTACATATCGCCATCGCAGTTCAGGTGATCTTTTGATTTAGAGAATTGATCTATGTAGTTATAGCCAGACCTTTCGTATTCCATTATATCTGCATTTTGTTTCGAAACCTTTGGCATTTTTCAAGTCGAAGAGTGGTATTTCCAAGATAATCTACCATCTCCAAAATAATCTACCATCTCCAAAATAATCTACCATCTCCAAAATAATCTACCATCTGTCTTCTTGGAACAAGGCAGAGATAGGTGAAGATGAATGTTTGCTTATGCACAGATATTCACAGGACTGATTAGCCAATGCAAAGATAGAGTAGTTGAGAACTTCGGGTTAAAGGCCATCATTTCTGTGTGACTTAAAACTTATCATAATATGATGGTGATAATTCAATTACAGCGAAACTTAGTGAATTTCCGCTTTTAATAATCACAGCTTTGGAATTTTATGCTTTTTAAAAGATCACTAGGATTTCAATTTCGAGCACATTTATCTTGGAACCCACCCAACCACGACTTCAAGTGGGACCACGCGGTCCAAGGATTGGTCCTTTGCGTCCCTTATATGAGATCATCGACACATCTTCTCTAGGCACTAGACATTATCAAAGAACCGCAAAAATGTTGCATTGGCTTAAGTGCATTGGCTTAAGTGTTTTTATTGCACCACTGTACTTCCCAAGCATATTGCAGTGCGCATTTACCTTTCCAACTGCTTGGGCTAATGAATGGCCTTCAGGTTCGAAGCAAAAGCCGAACAATGTTTTTTAGTTTTCCTAGGCCCTTACAAAAACCCCATCCACTGTTTGCCAGGATGCAATGTGGGGCGACCCTGCACATGGGCGACTCCCTGAGAGACATTGCCAGCAACGGGTTAATGTGATATTGACCAGTCTGAATTCAGCACTACCGAACGCTAAACTAGGAACAAAAAGATGGCAGCGACTAAAACTGACTGAAAAGAAAAAGGTTTTCTCGTCCTGAGGGACACCCCGATTTGGTTGAATGAGAACTTGCTTTGTGCGATTTTAAGGGACGAAGGGGATTGTGAAGTACCTTGACTATTTTTAGTCCACTCTCGGACAGTTGGTGCATAGATGACGCAGAGGTGCGAGGCGATTTCTAGAAGTGCACTACTGTAGTGTGGTGTAGTAGTGTAGTGTGGTGTAGTAGTGTAGTGTGGTGTAGTAGTGTAGTGTGGTGTAGTACTGTAGTGTGGTGTAGTAGTGTAGTGTGGTGTCTAATTCGAATACGTATTATGGTACATTGTACTGGGTCTAGTACACTGTAGCGATTCAAAACTCAAACTTTACTTCTGTCCAAAGCGTGGCTGTATTCGTTCATTATTCCGGGTAGCATGAACGAAGAAATTGTGCCAAGACGATTGGCACTTTCTCGGAAAACTTCCAAAAAGGCTGCTTTGACGGGCTGTACAAATTATCCAAGAGTTGCCTAGGAGATATCGAAAGTGGGAGTCCCATCTGGGTTTGGGCATGTTTCCGTTCTCATGCAGGAGGACGCTAATCGCAGGAAACTGGCCTTGCCAAAAAGCTGGAAAAGTCAGCAAACGTGCACCGTCACGCGACCGCCTCAAATATCCGGAGGGGAAGTCACCGAGGAATTGTTTTGAAGGGAAGGGCTCCGCAGGTGGAGCCTCGCGAATCGGAACGTCACCTGAGCCGCACCAGATTTGACCGACCAGCCACGGGTCATGCCCAGACGCCTTACGCTGCCGAAGCAGCATTTCATGGATCTTGGGCACAGTCCGTGCATCTTTGCCAGAAGTGTCCGTGCATCTTTGCCAGAAGTGTCCGTGCATCTTTGCCAGAAGTGTCCGTGCAGCAGGCCTCGGCACTGACACCTGGAATCCGGCATATAGTCCACCCACCACTTTCCTCACTGCACTTCCCCGTGCCCCACGGGGCCCACGAATACACCGCTCGATACACCGCTCAATACACCGCCCTCGACCCCCATATGTCCTACCTCAAAGCATACAACATCGCCTCGTGTGCTGCATGGGCCGCCATCCTCGTCAAAGACGCGTGGGACCGGCTCCCCAACCACCTCTACCATACGCACCAGTACCACCACTTCCCCCACAAGCTCTTGACGGAGGTGCAGGTGGCCAACGCCGTGGCCGAGCTCACGCATGCCGTGATTGGGCTCGTGCCGTCGCCTCTCGGCTCGCTCTTGCTCCAGTTTTTCGCCCGCTTGGTCATCACCGTGGGCATCTCGTACTGTGTGCCGGACCTGCCCGGCAACTATAGTGCCGCCTACTCGGTACTTGTGGTGGCGTGGGCCACAACGGAGATGGTGCGCTATGCGTTCTATGCGGCCAAGCAAGGCAAGGCCGTGCCACCGTGGCTTCTCTGGCTCCGCTACCTGACGTTCTTGGTCATGTATCCAATGGGGTTGATGAGTGAGCCGGTGGTGGTGTACCAGACGCTTGGCCATGTTTCTCCGCCTTACAGGCTTTTCTTGACGCTAGGCTTGTTTTTGTATGTCCCGGGCTTTTACTTCCTATACTCATACATGCTTCTGCAGAGGCGGAGGTACTTGGTGGCCAGAAATGGTGGTGCAACTCGGAGCTGAACGATCAGATCAAGAAGGGGGGCTGGTGGAAGCGCTCGGTTAATCAACCACTCCCAATTTTGACTTCCAATTCTGAGTTATAGTATGGACCATGCTTGAATGGATGGAGTGATTGCTCACTACCAATGCTCGAGGTTGAGTTCGCTGACGATACTGCTGGGGGAGGAAGATAAACCTGCGGGGAGTGATGCGATCGTCATTGGTCATGGCTTCTTGGCGGCTGGCGAACTAGGTGGCTGACCACTGACCATGTTTCATGGGCTCCTGGACATCATGTGCCCTGGACATTATGAGCCCTCGACATTATGAGCCCTGGACATTATGAGCCCTGGTTGGTGGGGTGTCGGTCGCCCGTTCCTAGTCATCCTGGTCCATACCTCTCTAGCACTTTGCTCCGGTAAAGTCTAGCGATTCTGGAGTGACCACTATGGGTCCTAGACATTGTTAAGCATGCCAAGACGGTGCTGCAGGTGCTGATGTGATAAGTCTGAGTCGTATCAAGCACCAATCATGAACGCAGAGGTCGCTGAGGGACCAGCCTGAATCCCTGGGACTAAGCGGCTGCCTTGACCAAAAACTAGTCGCCGCTGAGACTCTCAATCCACAGCACCATAGAATCCATGTAGTCCATGATGGTATCGGACTTCACAAACTCATAGGCCTGCAGCAGGTCGGCTTTTGGCGCCGCAAACATCGCCCTCAAGGTGAAGGATCCCTGGGGCTTTTTCTGATGCTTCTTTTCGTGGGTCTTGAAGAGGATTTGAAGACGCAGCAGCACCACCAAAGGGTCGTGCTGCTCACAGAGCCTCATGACCGTGGAGGTGGTCAAGTGGTCCGGCATGTACCCGTACCAGCGGAGATTATAGCTGATGAGCTTGACCAAGCAGAGCAAGATATTGTCCATGCAGAAGTGGCCGGCAAGAAGTGACGCCTTGAAGGCCTCGTAGGCCTTGGGCGACAATTTCTGGATGAGGAGCTTATTGGATAAGATGCGGTCGTCGTATGGCTCGCAGAACATGTCGATGGGCGAAGCGTCGTGAGCAAACTCGCCGTAAATCTCCAACATCTTGATGGTCCCAAAATAGTCGAAGCCGCCGTGCGAAGACACGCCCATCACGCTCGTCACGATGGACGAGATACTATCCTTCAAGTTGAACTTGGACGACCAGCCGAGAAGGCCGATCATCTGCCACGAAAGGGCGCTTCGATCCTGGTCCTCGTTGGTGGTCTGAATTAGCACGCGAAGGTCCTCAAAGATGACAAGAAGGAGCAGCTGTAGCCACAGTTTGCACAGCACCAACGAATTATTGGACACCACGAATTCGGCTTTGTTGTCTTTTTTGCTGCCGCCTTCGTTTTCTCCGCCGTCACGCTGAGCCCGTTGAGTCTGGAACGCCTCGTTCTTCACATACACGATTTCGTCCCAGCCAATGAGAGCCACTATAGACGTGATCAAATCGTATGTTCTCCCCCAAGTAGACCGCGAGTCAAAGTCAATGATCGAGGACCATGGATTGGACGCCGATTGAGCCGCAAGAAGAAACTTGGCGGACGTGGGGCTGGAGATCTTTAGGATATTCAGGTCCACGGTCGATAGTTCCATCGGCGTGGCCATGGAAAGTGGCGACCGGCGGAAAGGACCGGCTATGGGATGCCGCAAGTGGGGATGATACTGGAACGAGTCGTACCAGATTTTGTGGATAGACCCGAGGTCCACACCTTTCGAGCTGTCCTTTCCGGATCCATCCTTCTCTTTCTTTGAGAGCTCCTTCTCTTTCTTTGAGAGCTCCTTCTCTTTCTTTGAGAGCTCTTTCTCTTTTCGCAACAGATTCTTTTCCTTTCTCGAGATTTCGTTGAAGCTGCTAGCGCCTGAAGCTTGCTTTAAGCCATCTCTCAAGTTAGTGCTGGAGCTGCTGCCGTCAAACAGCCGCCTGGCACAGTCCCAGACCTTCGGAGGCGGAAAAAACTCCTCGAACGTGCGCAAGTCCACGCCCTTGCCCTTGACGGCCGCCTCCATGAAGCCCATGGCGAAGCTGTCGTAGATGCCGTCCACGTGATCCGCGTCTGAGAGATCTTTCTTCGCAAACACAACGGGAAACAGGTTAATGGCTTGCATGGCCTGCACGTAGCGCCCTTCCATCACATAGGCGAGAGCCAAGTAGTACCAGGCATCGTAGTCTAGCGGTAGAAGCAGCACGGCGCGGGACGCCACGGCCCGCGCCACGGAGTAGGCTTTTTTGCCAATGAGGAACCTGGCCTGCTCAATGAGGAGAAGCGCCGTCTGGCACAGGGCTTCGTGGGCAGCCACGTGGCCTCCGATGATTTTGAGGAAGCGGGCCTCGTGGTTGCGGCGCAAGTCCACCTTCAACACGCGGCACACCACCACGTCAAAGTCGGCCCCGAACTGGCGGGTGATAGCGTCCGCCGTTTCGATGGCCAACTTCCCGCTGGCGTCCAAGCTCACGAGCCGCACCACCGTATCCACCAAAAGGTTGCGGTACTTGGCGGTTTTGATAAAGTCGCCGCCGGCAGAAGTGACTGAGCCGTACGACTGGCGCGTGCCCAACACATGGCCCTTGGGGAGCAAGCCCACGGCATTGGAGACGGCCTGGCGTAGGTCCAAGTGCAGCATCACCATATCATTCAAGAGCACCGTGCCACACACGCGGCGGGACGCATCGTCGGTGGATACCAAGAGACGCACGAGCGACAGCACCGCCAATTCCGTCCAGAATACCGGTGACACTTCCTGCACCGAATTGCGTGTATATGTGTGCAGCTTCTTCAGAAGAAGCGAATATAGCACGTACGACACGTCCAACGACACGGCGCCGCGCCGCGACTTGGCCACCACAAACCGTACGCGGAGTTCGCTGCGGGCAAAAGCGTTGTAGGCGCACAAGGTGACGATGGTCTGCTTGCGGCCCCGCACATCGCCGCGGTCCAATGGAGTGCCTTCCAATTGGTTGCTTTTGGACTGGTTGCTGTTCAAAAAGATGTTGCTCCAGTTGCTGCTGTTTGAGTAAATGCTGCTTGGGTAGTTTTGCTCCGACTTATTGCTGTTGGATTGATGTTTGTGCAGTTGGCTGCTGTCCGATGGACCGGCCAACTGAGAGCTGTCCGATTGACCCTTGGCCAACTGAGAGCTGTCCGATTGACCCTTGGCCAACTGAGAGCTGTCCGATTGACCCTTGGCCAACTGAGAGCTGTCCGATTGACCCTTGGCCAACTGAGAGCTGTCCGATTGACCCTTGGCCAACTGAGAGCTGTCCGATTGACCCTTGGCCAACTGAGAGCTGTCCGATTGACCCTTGGCCAACTGAGAGCTGTCCGATTGACCCTTGGCCAACTGAGAGCTGTCCGGACTGACCCTTGAACTACCCCTCAAATAACCGTTTTCGTATCCTCCCAGCAGCTGCATCGATTGGGCCTCTGCCCAAGTTCCCCCGGAAGTCTCTGGGGCTATGCGGCTGGCCGAGATCAGCCCCGGGCTCTCTGCCGCAATATCGGCACATTGAGGCGACCTCGCCCTAAAATCGCCGGAAAGCCGACTCTTGGCCTCCCAGTCGCTCACATCTCCTTTTTCGGGCGGCACGGAGCCTGCCCCAATGGCCAGAAGCACGTAGCGCTCCAAGCCCGCGGGTCCCTGGGTGTAATCTATGCCATTGCAGAAATGAAAGAAGCCCGCGTGATGGTCGTCCTCCTTCTCCAGCAGCAGCTCCCTGGAGGCGGAAAAAGAAGCGCCAAAAAAGCGGCTGGTCTTTTCGCCGTCGGGCTGTCCCTGGTGGATGAGATCGGCGGGGCCGATGGCAAGCGTGGCGCCCGAGCGGAGAGCCACCGACCGCTGGCCAAGCGTGCTTCCAAACGAGGGCTCGCGTATCCAGGGCACCGTGCGATGAAAAGCGGGCCTGTCGGCTCCGGGTAGCATGTGGCGTGGGGTAGGCTTCAGCAGTTTCGGAAGCGGAGCGACCTTGGGTGCACGGTCACGTGCTGGAAAATCCTGGGCCTCCTTCGGGGGTTGCATGTCACGTGGACCACCACCAGGTTGTCATGTCACGTGGACAAAAGTCACGTTACCTATCACGTTACCTATCACGCTACACATCACGTGCTCTCCGCCTCCGCTGGCCCGCTGCCGGCGCCTTGTCTACCCATCTACGTACGGTTTGCTTAGGTCATATCAGGTATTTCATGATTGTCTTTGAGCTGCCCTTTGGGGCAATATTGTGTCCTGATCGTGCGCTACTTACCCTTCCGTGTCCTGTCACGAAAAACACTGCTCGAGAGTTTGATGATTCGCTGCGGCACTGCTTACTGTATCATCTCCATCTTGGGGTTTTGGCAGGCCGAGTCGCTTTCATTGTGGTCCGCTGAGGCCCGCCTCTTTCCAGTTTGAGTTGGCTCGTCTTCTCAGCTGTGGCTCATCTTCCCGGCTCTAGTGGCTCATCTTCTCAGCTGTGGCTCATCAGTTCTGTCTAATCATCTCAGTCATCACTTGACCCGCCTCTTCCGTTTGGCAGTTTGCTCATCCTTTGTGGTTCCCGGTCGTTTGTCTCCCTCCCGCGAGCCGCATTAGCTCCTTCAAATCGTCCACCATCTTCCAGATCGGAAGATCTTGCGTGAATTCGATACCCGGCTGGCCGTGCATTTCATGGTAGGCCTGGCGCAACTCGAAGGCTGCCACGCAGTTCTCTATCCGGGTGGTCAAGTGGTTGAACAACGCCACGAGATCGTACTCCTGAACGTTCTTTTTGACCATGGCGTCGTACAACTTGCCGTTGGGCCGCAGAAACGTGTCTTCGTTGGAGGTGAATCCTGCGTTTAGGAGCGAACAAGTATTCTCCAAACGGAGCGAAACCTTGCGGAGCTGGAAGATCAGCTCCACCGGAAGCGCCCCCACAATGCGGCCCAGGCACTCGTCGTCGCGCAGGAGCCGCTTCATGAAGATCTCGTAGCGGATGGCCAAGTTCGAGGGGAACGCGAGCACAATGTTTTCCGGGATCTCCAAGCCCTTGAGTTTCCTCTCGCCCAACTCAAAGTATTGGCACCCAATCTCTTCCAAAGCTCGGATCTCGTTGCCGATGATCTCGCGGGCGCCAGCGGTTCCCTCGAAGCCGGCCTGAGCATTGACTGCGCCGGACTCGATCTGCTCGTGTAGGAAGTACAACTGCTCCATTTCGTGGAGAAAGTCTGTGCTGACGGCGATTTGGCCTCCGTCTGCACTGGACTCGATTCTCGACGCTCGGTTCACCATTGGGCCAAAGTAGTCCATCCTGCGCGTCACCATGTCCGGCTCACACACTGGTGAACCCCAGTGGATGCCCATTCTCACCGACAATCCGCGGAACACTAATTTGCCGGCGTTGTCGGTGACCTCGCAGCACTCGTTGGTTTCTAGGATCTGCGTAGGCCAGTCTTCGGACAAGAGCTGGTTCTGAACGTTGAAGCACCACAAGAGCGCCGACGTCGGCGTGGGGAACGACACCATGAACGAGTCGCCCTCCGTCTTCACCTCGTATCCTCCCACGATGCGTAGTTGTCTTCTCATTATGGTGTTGTGCAATTTGATGGCGGATCGCATGGCCACGGGGTATGCGTCCCACAAGAGCGTGGAGTTCTTGATATCGGTGAACACCAATGCCAACTCGCCCACGGGTGGGTCGATCTCGTCATTGAGCCGCCTCAACGCGGAGTCGCCCACCTGAGCGCCCCGCTCCCGCCGCTTCCGGCCCTGGAACCCGCCACTGTCTCTGCCCAAGTTCATGTACGATGAAAGTGCCTTTTGACTCTTTTTTTCGTATCCGACCGACACCACTGTCACCGACATCTTGTCAGAGGCACCGTAGAAAATCGCATGGTCTCTCAACTTTTCTGCTGCCACCATAGGATCGTCTTGCTCCTGTCTTGCAATATCCACGGCCAAGTCATATGACAAATAGTCCCAGAGGACGCGTGACGCCATGATGAGAACCACATCACCGCCAGCGGTGTCGTAAATTGAGATCGAAGGGCCACTATGCGTATGGGGCACATAGTTGAAGAATCCCACTCCTCGGGAAACGTGCAACACGCCGTCCAACGCACCACCGCCGGACACGTACCCACCGGAGGCTCGGATGCGCTCAAACTCTTTGCGCAGGGTGGGGTCGTGCTTCGTGGTGAGGATTTTGTAGTCGGCGTTATTCCGGGACACCACCGTCTCAATGTCTCCGACGTTGGCCGCGTATATGATTCCGGCCTTGATATAGAGCACACACATGCATGATCCTTTGACTGCGTCCTCAGATAGTTTCAAATCGTTCAATTCAGGAAATTCGGTTGAAGGTGTGAAAAACCCCAGTTTCTTGTTGGCAAGCACGGAATTGATTTGGTTGTTGAGACCCAAGAACGACCTTCTCAACGCATCGGGAATGTCCTCGTCGCTTGATATTTTGTCCAATTCAGCAGAAAATAGCGGAACAAGCAATTGCTTGGCCAAGTACGAAATAAGATGTCCGCCCAGGGACGCGTTGGTGGCGCCGATTCCATCACATGATAAAATCAACATTTCGTTATCGTTACCACGAAACTTTTGGATGAACGCGTCCCGAAACGCAATTGTCTCGTGGTTGGCCATGAAGTCCGCAATGCCGTAGCCCACATTTTCCAGCTCTGAGGATGTAGTGCGAGAGCGCACATCCACAGTCAGATCGGGAACATTGGGCGAGGTCAACGTCACATCCATCAAACCAATTGCCCTCAACTCCTTCAACACCAAAAGATTATCGTATGTCTCTTTGGTTTCACTGTTCTGCACGTAGCTCTGCTTGATTTCAAACCGTTTGTTGCCGGAGAAGTTCAAGTAGCGCAACCGCTTATTGTAGGCCCAGTTCCAGTCGTAAGGCCAATTCGCGATGTTGTAGCGTAGAAGGTTGGAGCCCACATCAAGATGTGTCAAAAGCTGACACTTGCTCAACTCGGGCGGAAGCGTTGGAAACTTGTTGTTGTTCAAGTATAGCCACCTCAAGTCCGTGAGGCTCTCCAAGTCCTCGGAAGGAAGCCGGGTGAGCGAGTTACCGGAGATGAATAGTTCCGACAACCGGGTCAAGCGGGCAAGTGCACCCTCGGGAATCTCCGTTAAATCGTTGTATGAAAGATTTAAAGTCCTCAAATTCGAAAGAAGCGCAATGGACTCGAACGACTCGTCCGTGAGACTGTTATCTGCTGCACTCAATGAGAGCAAGTTGTCTCGAAGGCATGTGGGGCCCGTTCTCTCCGACAGAGTCGCATCCTGGGGCTCAAGGCTGAAATCGGCGGTAGAAGACATCTTCTTGACCAAGGCAAAAGTGGGCTTCGGAAATTGACTCAAAATGTTTGATGAGATGTTCAAGTAAGTCAAGCTCTTTAAATTCCAAATTTCTGACGGCAAAACACCAATATTGTTGGAATGCAAATTCAAGTATTGCAACGAGAAGAGTTGCCCAATCGATGCGGGGATGTTTTGGATATTGTTGCTAAAGAGAGACAAGTGGGTCAATCTGGGCAAGTTGCCCATCTCTTCGGGAAGCGTGACCAAATGGTTCTTGTCCAAAACCAACTTTTCAATGTGCGGGATTTTGCCAATAAACTCGGCCGGCAAAGCGGTGATTTTGGCTTTAGAGAGATCAAGGACCGTGAGCATATGGAGCATAACCTCGAATTCCAAAGAAGTCACCGGGTTTCTGTCAAAATGCAAAAGACGCAACTTCTCCATCTTATCACTGAAGCTGGCTATAGCGTTTTTGGAAGCATAAAAAACTTCCAAATTCGGAAGCGACCCGAGCACGTCTATGTTAGAGATCTTGTTGTATCGAATATCTAATCTCTTTAAATGCGCCAATTTGCTCATACCCTTGGGAAGCGCCTTGCTGAGCTTGTTGGTGCTAAAGTTCAACTTGGTCAACTTGTGGAGGTTGCCTATGGAGTCCGGGATGATGGCCAAGTCGTTGTATGAAAAGTCCAAATCCTGCAAGTTTGTGAGTTCGTTGATGCACTCGGGGTACACTTGGAAGTAGTTTGAAGACAAATTCAACGTGGTTAGCGTCTTCAATCGCTCGAAGCTCTTGGGCAAAAAGTAGATTTGATTGGAGTTGAGCTGGAGATACTCCAACTTTTTTAGGTGGCTTAGGCGAGCAGGGATCTCGTCTAGGAAGTTCTGGTCCACCAGCAAGTGTTTGAGTTCAGAAGCTTCCAAAAAGTTGACCGGGAATTTGGATGCTCCATTTCGCGAAGACTTAATGCTCCACAAATTTGTACTTGACTGAATGAAATCTAGCGGAATGTATATGGCGGGGTTATCAGACACATTCAACCTCTCGATTTCGTATGTGTGTTGGTGGAAAATGATAGGGATGGTCTTCAAATTGCGGCTGGAAATATCAACATTCACGTAGTCCTTAGAAAGCGACGCCTCTTCTTCGAAAGTAATATTTCGCAAGGTCGTATTCTCCACCACAAACTTGCATATCGACAAGATGTCCTCTCGGCCAATCATACGCATGTTGTCTTTACTAGTGTAGCCACTGAGACTGAGCAAGCCTGTATGGATCTGTATAGGCTTTTCAAACGGCTCCAAAACCTTGACGTTGTTTCCCACATACAACGTTAACTGGTAGTTGGATATAGAGTCCAAAAAGAACTTCTTTTTAATGATTGAAAGAAGTTCTGCAGTGGTGGTGCCAAGCGGGCACGCAGCGGTGGTGAAGGTGTTATCCTCTTTAAAAATCCTGATGATGTAGCTGGGGCCTGTTTGTTTCCCAGTGCTGGAATCGTCCATTGAGCTCAGAATATGACCATACAAAATGGGCAAGGCTCTTTGAGGGAGCAACAGTAGGTGATCCAGCTTTCGCTTGAGCTTTTTATCTGCCGCAGGAGCCGATTCAACTTGGAAATGACTTAAGTCCTCGGAAGCCACGGAGTTTTGGGACGAGACTCCTGACGGATTCATCACCAAGGGTTTTGGCGGCTTTTTGTCCACATCCGACTCACTCAGATCAGAGACCAATGACAGGTTATCTGGCGGGGCTTGCGTATCGGGTACGTCCCAGGAATCAGGAGCCTTCCAAGCAGAATGTTTTTCGTGATGTTTCGAGACCAAAGGCAACTCTACCTTGTCCTGTTCGTTCGGAATCTCTTTGGCTTTTTGAGCGGCAGGGGGTTCCTTTAAAATGGACAGCAATTCGTCAAAATTCAAATTGAGGTCAAAGAATTTGGACGAGTTTTCGGAAGCTAAGCGCTTGAGCGAGGGCACGGATCCCGAGATTGACTTGGAATGGGATTCATGCAGAGGCCCCGGTGGTCCCGAAACGGAATTGTGCTTGGAGTTGGGCGCTGACAGTCTATCAGACATCTTGTCTGAATCTTCGGATAGACTAACGGTTCTGTGCAGGTCGCCGAAATGGGAGAGGTGATGAGACGTGATTGACGGCAAGCGAAACTTGTGCTTTCCGGAGCTGCTGGAGCTCACACTCTTACGGTTTGGCGGCGACAAGCCCGGGTTGGCTGAGCCTGCAGATGGGTTAAAGCTCCCCGTGGTGGAGTTTCCCGAAGCAGCGTTTGCTGCGGGTGCACCTGTTTCCGAGCCCAGATCGTCGTTCAGATAAATCGAGGGATCAGATCCTTTGCGGTTCGAGTGAATCAACTTCCCAAGCAAGCTGCTGCCCTTTTTCTTGAACCGCGGCCGGATTGGATGCTGGAGAGGTGGCACGTTCGAAAAAGAGCCCTTCTTGTGGAATCCCTTATAGCCGTCGTGAGGCGTTGATTGAGCGTTTTGGTTATGGTTAGACAACAGCGCCAAGTTGGCGAAGGACAGCCGAGGCGAATAGTTTTCTGATTGGTGCTGGACAGGGGCAAACTTTTTCGAGTGCGATTCTTCGAATTCTTGCGTGTTGGGAGATATGGGAACGGCGGGGATGGAGCTGTGATGGGAATTTGAGAGACCAGGCAGCTCCTTGGTGAATCCGAAAAAAAACGACGGAACCGACGTCTGCGAATGTGCTGTGTTTCTTCGAGAAGATGAGTTCTTGAACTGGAAAGAGAGCACGGGGTTCTCTGTGTCCTTGTCGGCCTCATTCTTGGCTGGGGCAATGTGACTCATAGATGGTACTCTGGAAGGGTTTTCTGGAATGCTTTTGCGATTCTGCCTTGGGCCAGTTGTGTGGTCACGGGGCTGCTCGCGAGCAGCGCCAAGGCCTGAGTCACGGCGTGAGTCACGGTCACGGCCTTGATCACGGGATCTGAACTGTACGTCTGCCACGGTGTCCGAAGATGGCTTGCTTGGCTCCTCTTTCTCCCCCAAGTCACCCATAACACCACCTGTAGGGCCGGGGTCGGGGCCAATTGATGTGCCGTTGGCGGCGGTGGGATCGCGATTCTCGGAGCGATGTGACGGCTCTTCAAAGCCGCTCGGCACCCCTGCCACAGACTGCCTCTGTCCTGCAGAGTGCTGCAGCAAGTGGGACCTTGACTTGTCTCTGCGAAGGAAGCTCATTGGAACCGCAGAATGGTGTAGGGTCGTTGCTGTCGGCGCGGTAGTTGTTGATGGAGCTCCCCAGAGTTCCGAGTTCGCGGTACTGCATGTAGCGCGCCCAATACCCTGGTGGTATCATTGCTGACCACCGGGCGGCCATATGCAGTTGGGCCCGGGAAGGCACAAGCAGTAAATGCGAGGACGGGTGATTTGCCAGAGCTGCGGCGCTGGTTGTGGTCGTGGGTGAAGGCAATTTCTTTGGTCCACGCTATCCACGCACACTTGCTCGAGTCTCGGATGCACGCGATCAACGGGGACCCGGTCACGTGCCCGCCAGACAAGTCAAACTTGCCCAACTTGACGACGGCCATCTTCTGGATGGGCGGAGAGTACGCCCAAAAAAATCTTGTCGGGACATTTAGCTGCCCCAATTGCCAACAACGTGAGTTTCCAGTAGTTGGTAGGCCCATTTAGGCACAAAATGGTCGTAGAATTGCCAGAGCAAGGTAACTCCAGAATCCAAGATGCCCTAAAGAAGGAAGCTTCAAGCGGTCCATGGGGATATTCTGTACTGCCGACGCTTTCGGAACCGGAATCGTGGCACTCACAAACATTCCACAAGGGTATGTCTGGCGACGCACAGCACGGTGGAGGAGACTGAAAAACTTCGGGAGAAAAAGCGTCACAGGGCCAAAGCTGGAGGTGAGAATACCGGCATTTATGGGGACATTGTGGGGATTTCTGCGAATCAGAAACCTCCCTTTTGCTCCAACATGAGGCGAAACCATGGACTCCAATTCTCGGGACCCGAATTAGATGTCGTCATAGGGACTGGCGCCAACGGACACAGATTTAAAGGCCAGAAAAAGCGCCCTGGCTTTCGTGAGCCCAAGATTCAACCACGCGAGAAATGGACACGAGAGCTAGTGGTCAAGACCAGGCCCACTAGAGATGGGTGAATGTAAGGCATCAGCGGCGGGAGGAAAAAAACCACACAAGGGAAAACACCACAATGTGGGCGATGAGCACCTTGAATGCCTTGAGTTGGTTTCCTCTGGCCGAAGGACGTCGTAGTGATTGCAATGCATTCCACCGACTGAAAAAAAAAAACGACCCAGAAATGAGACCCTTGAAGGTAGCCACGAGCTTCTGAGATACCGAGAGCCGCTCTCCCAGAATCGATTGGAGACATTCTTTCACCCAGATGTATGATGTTTTCGAAGAAAGTGTCACAGCAACGATGGCAGATGGCCTAATTTTTCACCATAATCACCCATAACTCCACTCTGCCGTAAGCATTCACGGGGATAAAGTTCGAAGCTGTGAACAGGGCGCAGTTTTCAAAAAAGCCTACCCTCCCACAGCGATTATTGTCACTCCACAAGTATACGGGAACAAGAAGCAGCACCTCAAGCGCATATGTCAAAGCTCCATCTAAACCAGTAGATGTTGCCATTAGATAAGTCCCCAGAGGGCACAAGAAGAGGAATTTCAATTGGCATACCAACCCATTTAAGGGCAGACTTAGCCCCAGCTCTGCCAAAACCTCGAGCACCATTACTAACAAGAAGGCGGCATAGCGCATGGTGACAAGCGCCATAGTTGCACCCTGACTTTGAGCCTGGGAATGGAGATAATAGGCCAGGGCCTATGGTGCCCACAATCACCGACGTGGAAACGATACAGGCAAGAAAATTGGGCCCCCGAAATCTGTTTGTTGGCACCAGTGGCTCCGTCGTCCATCCTTCCATTAACTGTGTCTTGGTATTCTCGTGGCCATCCTCAGGGTGGTCATCCTCAACAGTCTTCGAAACGAACGATGGAGCACCCTCAGCACAAATAATTCTCTTAACTTTCGGGAACTCGATAGCAGAATTTTGAAGACAGGGTTGACAGGCTGGAACTCAAGCACCTTGTACTTGGCCTAAACAGCCTTGGCTCTTGGGTAGTTGATCAAAGAGTTCCAGAAAGCCTTACCGATAGATTCCAACCCCGTAGTCTTTCTAAATGCAGCCAAACAAGCAGTCAAGACCAAGTCATCCGCCTCAAAACCCTCGTGTGTACCGTTCGTGCAAGGACAGTTTGTTTAGTGCAAGCACAGCTTGTTTAGTGCCGAGTCGTGCAGGGTCGGCTCCTCGAAGATCAAAGCAGGAAAAACCATTTCCTCGGTAGGGGTAGACCTGAGGATTTGATGGGCAACACATCAGATCGCCGTCAGCAACTCCGCTGAAATTGGTCGGTGGAATGGAATGGCTTCTTAGGAAACGTTTCCTCATTAGGTAATCGTGCATATAACGTGCATGGTTGGTATCTGCGCAGGACCAGGCCCCCCCAGTGTACATGGGTGAGGTTTCCTCCCGCTGTCTTGAGGAAGCCTCACCCGCTGTCTTGAGTCAGGGAGTTCCTTGTGTACTCTCGGCGCAATACCACCATATTCTGTTTGCGAGCGCCACATCCATTGAAATGCGCTTGGGTTGTCTTGTCTTTTTCTAACATGTGGGGAAGCGACGGTGGCGCCCGAGAAGGCCTCAAACCCATATATCCGAAGACGGCCCTGAGCAACGGCAGAGCGTGTCGAAGGCGATTTTTTCATGAGCCTGAAACAACGGCAAATTCAGACTTTTGTGTTGAATCAATGAAAAGGAATAGTGGCAAATGTGGGAATATGAGAAAAGATGCGAAAGGTGGTCTCCAATTGTCAGTACTCCTTTTTCAGCAACAGCCAAGTTCGGCCAGGTTTATGTTTTGAAAGAAGCACCCAGAGAATTCAAAGAAGCACCCAGAGAATTGGAAGAAGCAGCCAGCGAATTATATAAATAGGATGGGTGCGGACTTGGCTATTTCAGTTGGGTGGCGGTCGTGGTTGCTTAATAGTCAATGTGTCGAGGCTCCGTTGTGTGATTCCATTGGGCAGACTATTGGCAGAATTCCGTTAAGAAGCTTTATTATCCCTTTGAGGAGCTTTTATCTTGGATATCAGCTGGTGGCAGGTTAGGCTGGCGGGCCGGTAAAGGCCTGTATGGATCTGTCAGGATAGAGGATTGGTGGCTGCCACTTTTGGAGCACGGGTACGCCGGCACGTGACCTATACCTACAAATGCATAAACACAGCTGGCTCCAAAACGACCCGCCGCAGCGACATGCGATTTGGCTGCGTCTGGCTGCAGCTGGCTGCGACACACAATTACGCGACATGAATCCTCGCGACGCCGAAATCAGATTAGATTTCGACCGCGCACCATTGGCTCTGATAAGGGTGTATGCAGAACACATGATATGCTGGCGCCGTGCGTCAACAGAGTGGACCAAGCTAGCCCGAGAAAGCGGCCGAAATAGTCGGGATGCACAATCACACATGTTGCCTTCCAAACTTGGGGTGGGCGAGTCCAATGCAAGTGCAGGCCTGGGTCCACCATCGGGCCGTCGGGCAAAATGGGCAAAGTCCGAAGAACGAGGCGGTGCTTGGGCCAGACCCGCACTGCACACAAGGCCGGGTGACGGTCGCGTGAGAATCTGGCAAGGACCCCTTCGTGCGACACCACGAGGCACGTGGCACCTGGCTGCTTCGGGGGTCTTCAAGGTCGACTCGCCCGGGATTGCAACCAAAGTGGGCTCGGCCAAAGTCCTCGATAAGGAAAGAAGATTCGTGCCCCGTCTCGCGTGCCAACGGATGCAGCTTGGTACGTGGCTTCATTGCGTCAGGCTATCACAAAAGTCGCGCAAAAAAGAAACCAAAAAGAGAAATACCAGCCGCAGACACTAAAGCCTAAAACAGGAGTCCCAACAGATTTCAACACCAAAAAGAAATCGCCCATGAAATCACGCGTCTGAGAAGTTAGTCCTGGAGGCCAGTCCATAATTGTCGGTCCCAAAATGTCTGCAAATGGCAAGTGACACGCCCAAAATCATTTGGGCCGGAGCATCGAAGTGGAATGAGTCATAAAAACCCCTGACTCCGCGAGGCAGTTCCTTCCTTCACGGGCGCTGGTGAATATCGATGTGCGCTTCAATCCCGGCATAAAACTGTCGCCCCCAGCCTTGAGGCCGGGTCACGTGCCAGCATGGAAGGGTAGTGGGGGCAAACGCCAGTAGCGAATTTGTTACTGGCTGGGGGAAGAAGTGATGCGATTGTGCATGGATGTGCGTGTCTGTGTTGAGGCGAGTTTGCAAAAGAAACAAAGTGTGAGGGTCCAGCTTTGTGACCGCCCTGGCCCTATTGTGATGCAGAGAAGTCTTCTGGAACACCCCAGGGCTTGCCAGCGCCGACGAGATATGATGTTGAGGCATTACCCAAATGAGAGCGGCTAAACGCCTTCCCAAACAGGAGATTAGGCACTCCCGGTAGGGCAGGGATCCATAGGGCCGAGGCTGCAGCAGCGCGCGGAATAATCTCAGCGGTTCGGATAGCAAAGGGGCCTGCTATCAGTTCCAATAATATCCCGCGTGGGCGGTCTTTTTTTACCCATTGCGACGGATGTCCTGTTGGCAATGCCCTGCGCTCCTGCAGAGGGCCCGCAGCGCCCTGCACGCGGGTCCCATCATGCGCTCCCGCGGCCTTGCTTTCGTGCTTTTCCGCCGCCCACTGACTTTCCTACACTGCATTGTCGCACCCCTGGAGTATATATATAACCCAGGGCACCCGCCGCTCCGATACCGCACCACCTTTGACGTGTGAACCCAAAAAAAAAAACCCAGTTCTTTGACTGATCCCTTGCAATATCTTTTGCCCTTAGGACTGACCGAGAAATATCCAGTTCTTAATTTACATCGACTCACTTCGATTCTTTGAAATATCCTTCTTTTTTGATTTGGAATTCTATCCGGAATTGCTACTTTCTTTCTTGACACCAAGCTTTTTTTAAATTGTGTGGTTGAAAATGGTTGCTATTACTGAACAGACTGCGATTTTGGCCAAGTACTTGGACTTGGACCAGAGGGGAAGTGTGCTTGCCGAGTACGTGTGGATTGACTCGGAAGGCGGCCAAAGATCCAAGTGCAAGACGCTCTCGAAGAAGCCCTCGTCCATTGAGGACTTGCCTGAATGGAACTTCGACGGTTCGTCTACGGGTCAGGCGCCCGGCCACGACTCGGACGTGTATCTTCGTCCGGTGGCATTTTACCCTGACCCCTTCAGAAAGGGCGACAACATCATTGTCTTGACTGAGTGCTGGAACAACGACGGCACGCCTAACAAGTTCAACCACAGACACGAGTGCGCCAAGCTCATGTCCGCGCACTCTGATGAGGAAGTTTGGTTTGGCTTGGAGCAGGAGTACACGTTGTTTGACCAGTATGACAATGTGTATGCATGGCCCAAGGGCGGGTTCCCCGCTCCCCAAGGTCCTTACTACTGCGGTGTTGGTACCGGAAAGGTGTACGCCAGAGACGTGGTGGAGGCCCACTACAGAGCATGCTTGCACGCAGGCATTAACATTTCCGGAATCAACGCCGAGGTGATGCCCTCCCAGTGGGAGTTCCAGGTGGGTCCATGTGAGGGAATTGCCATGGGAGACGAATTGTGGATGGCTCGTTACCTTTTACAAAGAGTGGCGGAGGAGTTTGGCGTTAAGATCTCGTTCCACCCCAAACCTTTGGCTGGCGATTGGAATGGTGCTGGTTGCCATACCAACGTGTCTACCAGATCCATGAGAGAGGTTGGCGGTATGAAGTACATCGAGGATGCCTTGGGCAAGTTGGCCAAGAGACACAAGGAGCACTTGACCCTTTATGGTTCCGACAATGACATGAGATTGACGGGCCGCCACGAGACGGCCTCCATGGACGCTTTCTCGTCGGGTGTTGCCAACAGAGGTGCGTCGGTGAGAATCCCAAGATCAGTGGCCAAGGAAGGTTACGGTTACTTCGAAGACAGAAGACCCGCTTCCAACATAGATCCTTACTTGGTGACGGGTATCATGGTGGAGACTATTTGTGGAGCCATTCCCGACGCCGACATGTACAAGGAGTTTGCCAGAGAGAGCGAGTAAAAAGTCATCACATTCATAGTAATTAAAATTAGAGCCACGCAATGAATATCATTAGCGGATTGGATGTGTAATAATTTAGTTTAATTGATCGCTGGTAACAGTGAATTGATGGACACAGAACAGGCTGTAATACAACGCTAGTGTTGATGTCCTAAGGTCATGTGTAGAATGCATTATAGGCGTGTTCCTGCATATAGCCGGCTCAGGATCCCATCTCCATATCTTCCTTCCAAACTTATCAAAATCATTATGCAGTCTATGACGGTGGCTTGAGCTCCCAGTTCCGCTTATAACGGACTTCTCAGCTTTCGGAAAGGATAACCAAAAGATGACTGAATATTCTGAGCGACTATTATCAGTAGAAGTGTACCCGAACATAATTGCGGATAATTAGTAGTGATTGCACGTGTAAAAACGTCTCAAAAATCAGCATCAGAGCTTCAATTTTCCATAACTATTTTTTTACACCCAAAAATGAATACTCGCCTCCAGTTAATCCACCGTTATCGAAAGTGAAATAATTGCTGGTCTCGTATAGTGGTTAGTACAGTTCGTTGTGGCCGAACAAACCCAGGTTCGATTCCTGGGACCAGCATTTTTTGCCCCGAGTAAGAGGTAGTACGCGTAACTCGCTTGCCTCAGATCCGCGCTCCTTCGTCACTTCTGTCGCTTCCTCTTCTTCGACAAAGATGGTGGCAGAACCTGTCCTGGCAACCGTCGGGTTCCTACGGAACTCTTATGAAGCAGCTTCGGAGTTTGTCAACACCCAGCTGCAAAAGCTCCCCAGCACCGACTCTTGGACGGCGGCATTCACCGCCCTCCGTGGAGGGACACCTCCGCCCATGCACACGTCACCCTCAGTTATGGACCGGGTAATCCACAAGATCCAAGCCCATCGGTTCGAGCTGGTGTGCATTCTAGCCTCGGGATTGGCGGCCGCTGGCTTGATGTGCAGGCGAAAAGGCTTGTTTGTCGCCGCCCGGCCTTCCAACAAGCGGCGGGCCCGCAAACTCCCCAACGGAGCTCGCTGTGAAGTTGTGTTGGTGGTGGGGTCGCCCACTGAGCCGTTGACTCGGCTCTTGGCTCTTGATTTCGAGCGCAGAGGCTTCATTGTATACTTGACAATCCTCGACGACAAGGATGCCAAGTATGTGCAGAGCAATCCCATCACAGATGACCTTCACTACTTGGACGTCAGTGGCAGTGGCGATTATGGCATGAGATTGGCCAAGTTCCGGGCATTTTTGAAGGAGGACGTGGTGCCGATCCAGGGAGCGCAGCCACACAGGCTCCGCCTTGCGGCCGTGGTTTTCTCGCCGCAGTTGTTCTTTCCCGTGGGTCCGCTCGAAAACGTGGGTGCAGGTGCCATGGACAAGGTGTGGGGCCGGGCTGCAGTGAACACGAGGCTCGTGAGCCAAGGGCTCTTGAAGTGTGTGCGAGACCACGGCAGCAAAGTGGTGGCCATTGTGCCCACCATCGTGAGCACGCTCGGCATGGCCTACCATGGCCCCGAGGCCATGTTCCAGGCGTGCCAGAAGCAGTTGTACAGTGTGTTGGCCAAAGAGTTGCGGCCACAGGGCATCTCCGTGACCCAGGTTCGCATGGGCAATTTGAATGTGGTGCCCAATAATGCCCCGAAAACGAAGGGCATCTGCGACGCGGAGATCCGGAGCTGGGACCCGGCCATGCAGCATATTTATGGCAATCTGTTTCTGCGAGCTCAGAGATGCTCGGCTCCAGGGCACAGCCCGTTCGCGACTTCGGGTCTCCGGGGCTTGCATCATGTCTTGTTTGACTTGATCACCAAGCCAGGCAGAAACCCCTCGTGCGTTTACTATGGTACCGGCGCCCGCTTTTACGATTGGGTAGCATCGGTCCTCCCTGTGTGGATGTTGGAGGCCCTTCTATGAAGTGAATGGTGCTATTTAGGCTGTTGGAGGCCATTCTATGAAGTGAATGGTGCTATTTAGGCTGTTGGAGGCCATTCTATGATGTGAATGGTGCAATACAGGTTGTTGGATGTTAAGGACATGGAGTGGTATCACGGTCGAGACACTCGCACCAAAAATGGTTAAGATCGAATCACACCTCATGGAGGTCTGACGGAAAGCATAGCTGGGCATGGTGACTGCACCAGGACTGTATACAGGAATGGCGCATCCCCGAGGAAAAATTCACTGGCGGGGGTCCGGCCTGGGAACCTTGGGCCTGCCTCAAAAGCACCGGACGTTACATCAGGCGTGAAGGTGAGCGGACAGAGAACAAGGGCTCTGGTGCACGCACGCGTGCGGTCGCTTGCGAACTGGAAACGTGGTCCGCGCACGACTCTTCGCTCGCCTATATAAGGGCCCGCTCCCCTGCGCATTTTTTTCCTCACGTTCTAAGACGAAGGTTTGCTAGCAAAGCTCTCTTTACGGCCTGGTGCCGTGCCCTCCGAGGCAATGCTTTGGGGAAAGTCTCCGGCCGCAGCAACGGAAACGTCGCAGAGATAATATCTGTGCACACGCAAGCGGAGGTCTTTGGGGCGGTTTTGATTATTTGCCGGCACCTCGGTGTACCCAGTTGCAGACGGTTGGTTTGGTAATTGCGCGTTTGCCTTTCTAAGTCCCCCGTTGGCCAGCTCCTCAGAGCCCTGTTGCTTTGCAATGGTCAATAGCGAGGCGTTGGGCAGGCGCACAGTTGTGGGCCAAAACGTCTGGGGTTGGGTGAGGTGTTTGGTGGGTAAGTGAAACAGTGCCTCGGGATTAACGCTGGCGTGTTTCCCTCGGAAATCCATGGAAATCCGGGTACCATTCGGCACTGGGATCGTGGATCCTTAACCATAGTCATAGCAAACGACCGTTACGGTTAACACAATGGAGCTCACTCTTGTCTCAGAACGTCTTCTCCAAGCTCGTGCTTCGGGCATTGCACCGTCAAAAGTGCCGGGCTTCTAACCAACCAATCGCTTCTCGCCGGAGCCATACGATTACGGAGGCGTTCCCACGTGTATCAATGATGAAACATCAAGCAAACATAGAGTCAAGCTCTGAGAAGGTATCACGGCCTGGAAAGATGGTTGGGTACATTCGTGGACGAGATTTGCAATTGATTCTGAAGATAGCCACGTGGGTCTTCTCTAAGATCTTGTAAAATCAGTAGGATTAGAGTCCCGAACTCGAGATTGGTGTTCAGACTGATGTACGACTTCAAGGACGACAAGCACTTGCCAAACGAACCTACCGCCCCACCAAAGGTACTCGGGACGACTTCTACGAAACTGCTCAAAACGGTGTATTAAATCGGCAGGGCCTTCAAAGTGTGTGTGGTAATATAGTACATGGCTAATCAGCTGCAACGCGTTTTGCAATGGATCAATCAAGTTTCCAGCGCAGAGATAATGCCGAGGAGGAAGTTGTGGCATTGCCAGCCAACTCGGCCATGTAAAGAAACAATGTCGTGGCCATGTTGATCCAGTTCCAGAACTGCCAGGGATGCACGATCACGACGTTGGACTCAGCGGCACCGGGCCACCAGCCCCAGAGCACCAACTCGGAGCCGAGCTCGCCGTTATACAGCAACATCAAATGCGTGTACACGGCGATGATTATGCACGGGGAGTATGCGTATATCAAGCGGATGGCGGCCGATGGCGGGGCGTGGGCGGGGCCTGCGGCGTCCTTGGCCGGGAACTTAGGTTCTCGGGTCTGCAGTCTGTCGGATCTTTCCAATGACGGTAAGGACGACGAAGAAACTTGTCTCAGGCGGGCCTGCGGTGTTCTTGGAGGCAGGTAAGGAAGACCATGGTAAATGGAGGGTATAATTTTAGTGGCCGCGTAAAAGACCCCGATCCGGTAGGCCAAGTTTATTAACAAAGGCAAGGTCAACTTGTGGATGGCGGAGATGAAGTAAATCCAGATGGTGGTGAACAGGTGAGGGATGTTGGCTGCGAGGATGGGGATGGCCAGGCTGATTTTCTCCAGCACGGGATTCGGGTACTTGATGATCTCGTTGCGAATGTTCATGGTGGTCTGCGTGAACAAGTTGGTGATGGTGTCGGTGGCATCCTGCGAGAGAATTGGAAAAGTCTCGTAGATGCACCGCACAATGTAGGCGAATAGAAGCGATGATTCTATCATGGAGCCCTTCCCGGACACAATGCCGTAGAGGCCCAAGCCAACAGTCAAGGTGAGAAACGAGCCCAAGAGCAGAGCATTGCCCAACTCCAAGGTGAAGGGATTGATGAAGATTCGGTAAAGGAAGTAGAGCGCGCCAGTGATGGTGGCCCCACTTCCAATCAAGCTCACAAACAACCAGCTATCAGATTTGTAGATGGTTAGCCACTGCATTGTTTGAGACACCAGCTGGATCAAGAGGAGCGTGCAGAAGCCCTCAGATATGGTGAACACCAGCGTCAGGTGCGTCAAAAAGTACTTCCAAACCGCCACGAAAAACGCCCGCAACGGCTCGATGCCCGAGTCGAGAGCACCAGCGGTTGACGTCACCGAGGCGCCGCCGGCCCGCGATTTCTGCGAATACAGAAGGTGGAACATGAGGATGCTGGGGATGAAGAGATGCTGTAAATAGTAAACCAACGAAAGCCAGCGGAGGAGGCCATGGCGACGCGAGAGAAGCCGCCCCGTGGTTAGTAGGAAGTAGAGCACCAAGAGGGTGAGCGAGAACGATAGCCCGCATGACACACCGCCCACGTCAAAGGCCAAGGGGATGGTAAGCACGATGAGCACAAGGTAGTAGACAGAGAGGAGAACCTTGGCCAAGTCCTTGATACGTTTCATGGCGCTTGGGGGGAGTGGAATCAATAGGCGCTGTGGACGGAGTCAAGAGGCGCTGTGGACGGAGTCAAGAGGCGCTGTGGACGGAGAAGGAGCGAGTGTTTGGGTGGGCCAAGGGTGTTGCAGACAACTCCGGGCGGACAATTGGGCCGCGCACTCCCCGCCGCGGGTCTGATCGCCGGGCATGGCATGCCTGTGCCCTTGAACTTCTACAATTGCCGGCGCGACCTTGAATCCCGGGTTCCGCTTGTCCCTTGACACGGCGATCCGGCCACGTGGCCGTCCCGAACATGATAGGTGTCCGTACACGTGGCAGGGCGGGCGCACCCGTGCCTCCCGTGTGGTGGCACGACTTAGCGTTTCGCCAAGCGGTCAGCGAGATGGATCACGTCTTGCATTGCGGCATTGAGATCAAGCGCTGCGAGAAGCAGACTTCTTCGACTTACTACTGTACCGACATTTCTCCACAACTCTACTACTACTCGACTCTACTTCTACTCTACTACTTCTCTACTACTCTACTCTACCTCTACTCTACTACTTCTCTACTACTCTACTCTACCTCTACTCTACTACTTCTCTACTACTCTACTCTGTTGAGCGTCGTCATATGCAGTCTCGTGGCTCGGGAAATTGGTCCGAGATAACCCATTCGACCATCTCGTGTCCGCCAACGGAAATCCTGAAATGACTCAGAGCTTCTGATATCTTCAATCATGCAGGGATTATTGCGTCGTGTTTGAGCGATGTTGTCTTCAATCATGCAGGGATTATTGCGTCGTGTTTGAGCGATGTACAAGGTATCCCTTTCGCCCGTTGTTCAGCTGCATCGGCGACTATGAAATGTGTTAGCTCATTGCTTAGACCGGTCTTCTTGCAGTGCTACATCCATGAATGTATTCGTGCTCGCTCGGGCATTCAAATTTGAACATACCTACTACTCTACTGCCCTCACTATTACGTACCACCCTACACTATTACGTACCACCCTACACTATTACGTACCACCCTACACTATTACGTTGGTGCAGTCGTGGCCGACATTAGTACATAACTCGGGTTATTCCCCTTGTTTACGGATCATCAACAAATACATCTCCAAGTCCTTACGCCCTACTCGAACCCAACAGTACTACTCTACTACTCTACTCTACTACTCTACTACTCTACTCTACTACTCTACTACTCTACTCTACTACTCTACTACTCTACTCTACTACTCTACTCTACTACTCTACTACTCTACTCTACTACTCTACTCTACTACGCAACAGAGAGTTAAATAACATAACAGAATGTCGGCGTGGCAACTTAGAAACATGGTTGAAAACTCAAAATCAATTAACTTCAGAGTAGGTTACTTAGTAGCTTGTATTCTCTCTTCATGAAGATAACTTAGTTTTCAACTATTTACGCTTCGATGCAAATCTACTTGCATTTCAATCATCCTTCGGGCGGAAATAAAGTGGTATTGAAAGAATGGACGTGAAAACCGCTTTTCTAAACGGAAAGCTCGTTGAAGGCATTTACACGAATCAAATACCTGGGGTCCCCTTTACGCCTCAAAAGGTCCATGGTAATATTGAAACTCAACACGTCTATACGGTTTGAAGCAAGTTCCTTTCGTGTGGAACGAAGTGATAAATGAAACCATGGAAGATTGGGTTTGGAGCTAATCTTTATTGTCACGGATCGAACTTGTGGGGATTCAAACACATGCATGGGCTCGAAGGTAACGAATTGATGCCCGGCACGATGCTCGCTGGGGCCAAGGTGGGCACAGATGACCAGCAGAGCCTCAAGCTTTGGTTCTAGGTTCGTGAGGAAGGGAACACTAGCTTTGCAACCGAATGGGTGGACGTTCTTAGGGGAGATCCATTTCGTACCGTTCCATAGTTGGAGCAGTGTCTTAAATTAGAAGATCCCTTTTGGTGTTTGATTAAGATCACGGCCGCCATGCGAATGACTTCGGGCCGGAAAATGTGTGGACTCCTTGAGGGAGTAGGGTTCTGGAAATTCTCATTTTCTGCTGATGATATAATTGTTTATATTTGTGATTTGAGATTATCAATATAAAATTTCAGATAAAGGACACCCTATTCAACCCCGTCCCCACTCTACTACTTCACTACTCTACTACTTTACTAGCCTACCCTAATTTACTCTGATCTACTCTACTCTACCACTACCACTTAAGACTTACTACTACCACTACCACTTAAGACTTACTACTACCACTACCACTNCTACCACTACCACTTAAGACTTACTACTACCACTACCACTTAAGACTTACTACTACCACTACCACTTAAGACTTACTACTACCACTACCACTTAAGACTTACTACTACCACTTACTACTACCACTTACTACTACCACTTACTACTACCACTTACTACTACTCAAGAATCTGACAAAACATAAGATGTTTGTAAAAAAAGTTATAATTGAGGATAACAGCCTGAACTCAAATCCCACTGATAGTATACACCACTAGGCTGAAGCAAAGATTTCGAAATTCCAATAGCTAAATCTTTCATATCATACATCTGGAAACAAAATAAGATCGTGATGATGGTGAGTTCTGGAGTGATATTTTATACCTTTTACGCACTCTGATTCTATACCTGATGAATAGTTAGCTATGTTTTCTGCTATATTGATTTTATATTATCACCTATAACAGATGGATCAGTTATCAGCGGTGGTTGAAGTATTATCTGCGTTCTCCTTCTACTTATTTGTCCACCTCGGACGGCATTAGCATATAAAATTTTCGTTTGTTTCAAAAACCTCTTTTGAGTTCACTTTGTTACATTTCTAAAGGATTCCATTGATACGTGAAAGAGATTACGATATTATCTAAGGTAATGAAATTACAACTTGAAAGCGTCAATTGATAGACCACCAAGTTGAAAATGCAAAAAGTATTTGATACATGGATTACCCAGTTATAGGCTATGCGTCAGCTGAAGCGAATCCTACTACTATTCCTACTCTCTACTCTACTACCCAGCAGCACATCCTAGGCAGGCTGGCTCCTTGCCAAATTCCAAGTGTTGAAGTCGTGGTTCTCCCGGGTGTGTTCAGAAAACTTCTTCTCCGGCAAGTTTAGTTTTAGTTTTATAACCAAAAATCATCACTTTTTAAAGATAATATACCCCCTTTATCATAAAAAGGATCATCCATATCCAGCTATCAAAGGAACGCCTTGAGATGAACCAATTATATCTTTAAAGTACATTTGTAATGATAACCCCCGATCATTTTTATGTGGCTCGACTGATTCTATGGCTTCTTCTAATATAAAATGTGTATTGATGACGTTTGGTGTCATGCCCATGAGGGGGCTGTCCGGTTGTGGGCCTTTAGCCAAGCCTGGGGCAAGTCTTGATGTGAGTACCCGGCGTAGCCATTGACGACTGCCTGTCTGAGGAAGTAGTTAATTTGTTATATTTCCGATCTCGAGGGGCGTTAGAATTTAATACTACACTACTCTGCTAGCACTAGTCCACTCGTACTCAAAGAGCTGCACGTGCATGGTTTGGTTTCGTATATCAGCGCTCATTTCCATATCTTATTCGTTCATGGGAAAGCACACTAAAATATTATTTTATTTAAAGATAGTATAATGATTATGATTTCATAGTTTAAATGCAAATTTAGGTTTTTTGTAATCCTAAAATACTAATAACAAGCGCTCAGCTCGGCTCGCTTAGTAAAGGCCAGGCATAAGGAACAACTAGGCAAGGTAGGAAGACAGGTAAGCGGAGTTGCCAGACTCTGTGCTGCTCGTGCTTGTTTGTCACGACAGTGTCTGCTCATAATTGGTCTGAAGGCGGTATCAATGCCTTGGAAACGGACCCCTTTACCAGCTCCAGTTCCCCGTAGCTTTTGAGTCTAGGAATAGTAGCTGCAAAGCGATTTGATGCTTTATGTGGCAGGGTACTTGCATGGCAAAAAGGCAGTTGCGAGGGCCCAGATGGATCTAAATCTCCGACTGGTGGGTCCTGTTTCAGGCGAAAGAGCCCAGCGAAAGCCCCACCTACCGGCCCCACCTACCGGCCCTGGGATGACCCGCGGATTCACAGTGAAGGTACTTGAGCCAGAAAGATGGCTTTCTAGGCTGCTTGGGACCACGAGCACCTCACTTACTGTTTAGAACACTTTATGTTACCGTTAAAGACATGTGGCCGTCCATGGATATTAATGAAGTTACTCTTTGGGCTTTCTGTTTTGCGGCGACCAAGCAGTTCGGCCTTCTTCTAGGGTGTGAAAAACCAAAGAAGTTCGGAGGGGGAGGTCAGCACGAAGCTTGGTGCATTAATGACCTAAAAAAACAATAGAGATTGGGCCTGCACCGCAAAGAAAGGGTATCGAGGGCTTTGCTGGGGACAACTACGCCCGGTGTCCAGTTGCATCATGGATCAACTGCGGTCAAGCCAGAGCAAACCGCGGCCCAAGATCTCAACCCAAACTTTCAAGGCGATAATACGCCCCCGCTGGCTGAAGCTAGGCTGTTTTGATCGTGTCCAAGGCACCCACATTTTGTGCGTGAGCGATATACTAGGACCTCCATTTTTATCCATCCCTATTCGTCCATCCCTATTCGTCCATTCCAATTCGTCCATTCCAATTCGTCCATTCCAATTCGTCCATTCCAATTCGTCCATTCCAATTCGTCCATTCCAATTCGTCCTTCCCAATTGTTGATGTGCCTGACCTGAAGATACTCATAAATTTGCTGCAAACATCTGGTGATTGTAGATAATCTCACTGACCCGAGCCCGAATTTCAAATCCCAATAATTATTGTGCGGTGGGAGGCTCCGCGTCTCAAGGGGAGCCCACCTCTGCCACTATGACCAGCGGGCATCACGATTTTGCAAACCCAAAATTGAACCTTTTGACTATTCAAAGCTCTGTCTTCTTTTTATTCTACACTCGTCTTCTTTTGTACTTAAATTATGCACACTGTTCTTGGTGGACGCGAAAAAGTGCTAACTGGGCCTACAACGTATTTATAAGGAGTTCATTTGGAGTAAAAGTATTGTGTTCTGACCCCAGACGGCCCTACTCTCCCAATGGTCTACAGACCAAACAAGCACCACTGCCCCTAAAACCCCTTTGCTCAACCACTCTGGCCGCTGTCCCGGGTATACACACACCTGTTGCGCATCAATTGCTATAAAAAAGCTTCATATTTTTGAAAAAAGACTACCAAACTAAGGCATTTTACTTAAGGTCTTCTAATCGTGGCTCAAGATGTGACCATTCTCCCGGAGCAGAGACACTCCTGTGTTGACTTTATAGCACGTAGAGGATGAACGTCCTGTTGTGCGTCAAAGGTCAGCTCACTCTGAAAGCCGCACAGCATAGGTTCCCAAAAATTAGCCCTCGGTTTCATCAAGGTTGTAAACTTGCCGCCGCATTCATCAATGCTCTACTTTATTATTCTCGGTACGGCTCATTTTCAGCACTGATTCGTCACTGATACGGCACTGCTTCGGCACTGATTCAGAGCGCGGAGGTACCGGTGTGGCGCCGCCGCACATGTCATCGCATCGCACACGCATCTTGGGCACACCCGATGCCCAAGAGAAGCCGTAAAGACCCCAGCAGCGCTGGTCCCCGAGAGAAGCACGGCCGGCCTAACCGGGGCCGCGGAGAGCTCCGTCACATTACTCGAACAGCCCGCAGAGACCTTGTGGATACACAGCCGCTCGAACCCCCGCAGCTGTCTCTGGACGAGGATGAACCCCAACCCAAAACTCCCAAGTTGGAGGATGGAAAAGCTTATGATGCATTGCTTACCCTCCTAAAAGCCGAGAATAATGAAGCGCCCAAAAAACTGCGCAAAGAGGCGGCCCACGGTGAAGAACAATCCCAAAACGACGGTTCCGACTCCGAAAACGACATTGCCGGCGCGATCTTTGACCACGACGACGAGAATGACGCCGGGGGCTCCGGAAACGAAGATGACGCGGAGGCAGACGACTCCGCTGCTGAAGAGGACGATACCGTTGCAGCAAACATGTACGACGCACGGTTTAATCAAATCTCGGACGAGTTTGTGGCGGAAAAAGCTGCGGCTTTGAGTGGCGCCAAACGCTGGCCAGTCATTGAACGTACCGAGATAGCGGAGCCTCCCTACAAGGTCAGCGTGCAAGGGTCGCCTGGAGCGCTGCACCCGTGCACCACGCACTTGGGTAGTGTTGGGAGTGCATCGGTGTCCGGAAGCAGCCTCAAGGAAAAGGTGAAAAAGCAGTACATTCAGATCCATGGCGACACGTTGCGGCCCCTCGAGGCTGCGCTCTTGGGCCACCTTCTGGGCTACCGCGACGTGGGCTTCGCCAGCAAAAGCTACAACAACACCGCGTACCGCGGCGTGTACCTCGCGCACGTGCTCAGCCACGTGCTCAAGACCCGCGACCGCGTCCTCAAGAACAACGAGCGGCTCCGCGCCCACCACGAGAAGTTGAAGGCGGGCCAGTTATCAGGGGATGCAGAGGAGCCCGAGTTACGCGACCAGGGCTTCACGCGACCCAAGGTTCTTATTCTCCTCCCCACCCGAAACGCAGCATACTCCTATGTGCAGCACTTGATCCAGCTATCCGGCGCTGAACAGCAGGAGAACCACAAGAAGTTCAAACAGCAGTTCTTCCAGGACGGCGGACCTCCCGAGAGCAAGCCCGCGGACTTCCAGGCCATGTTCAAGGGCAACTCCAACGATTTCTTTGCGATTGGGATGAAATTCACCCGCAAGGCCGTGAAACTTTACCTGGGGTTCTACAGCCTGGATATATTGGTGGCGTCACCAATTGGCCTCTCGATGATCTTGGAGGACCCCAACCAGAGTCGGCGGCAGACCGATTTCTTGTCTTCTATTGAGATTCTAGCCGTGGACATGGCCAATCAGATCGAAATGCAGAACTGGGACCACGTTGGCACCGTGCTCAAGTACATCAACAAAGTGCCCAAGGAGTCACACGGGGCGGATTTCTCCCGAATCCGCATGTACGCCATCAACGACCATGCACGCTTGTTGCGCCAGACCATGGTGTTTTCCGAGTTCTTGACCCCCAGCATCAACAGTTTGCTTGGAAAGTCCCAAAACATCAGCGGAAAGGTCTGGTTCCGGCCCATAATCTCGGCCAAGACGTGTATCATGAACTCTGTGGGGCTCCGCATCAAGCAGATGTTCCAGCGGTTCGATGCAGCTTCCCCTCACGACAGCGTGGACGCTCGGTTCCGGTACTTTATCAACTCGCAGTTGCCTTCCCTCACCAAGCAGCTGTCATACGAGGACGGGATGTTGGTGTACATTCCATCATACTTCGATTATGTCCGGGTCAAGGCCCATATGAAGGCCCATACCAAAATCAGCTTTGCTTCGATCGACGAGTACCTGAGCGCATCACATGTGGGCAAGGCCCGCCATGCATTTGCTGCGGGTAAGGCCAAGGTTCTTCTCTACACGGAGAGAATGCACCACTTCCGGCGATACGAAATCAGCGGCGTCAAGAATGTGTTGCTCTACGAGCCAGCTTCAAACCCGCTATTTTACCGTGAGTTGCTTCGCTTTGTAGGTCGCTCTATCTACAAGCAAACTGCCGATGTGGACCTTTCTTTTGTCAAGACGCTTTTTTGCCAATGGGACGCTGCTGCCTTGGAAAGAATCGTTGGAAACGATAGGGCGCCGATCTTGTGCAATTCCGTGAATGAGCAGTTTGAGTTTCGGTGACGCGTCGCTTATGATGTGGAAATGCTGCCAGAGACTTTCTGAGATACCATTGCTGAATCCAAAATCATGACATTATCATATTTGAAAGACCTCTTAAACAATTAATGATACTCTAGCATTCTTAGAATGCTTCCTATCTACCACATAGGTCAACACGTCCAAATGTTTGCCAAGGGTCCGGCGAGAGTAATCTCTTTTCCATAGTTATCTTCTTCAGTCCACTGCAACGCAGATCACAGTTTTCATCAGCCAGTCTGGTCCCGTCAGGGAGCGTGGAAAAATCAGCCTTGCAACATGAATATCGGGAGTACTTTCCAAGACACTTCAAAGATGAGAGGGATACTCTGATTGTGTAGACTTGCTTTTAAAAGGTCATGGCACCTTGAAATGGCGATATTTCATTACAAGTCACAGCTGCTTCAATGACCCTTTCATTCACTCTTTGATCCGGGTCTAACATTGTCAATTGAACCAGAGGTATCGATGAACATGTGAATGCGAGTAATATAGTTTACCTCATAAAAGGCTTGGCAAATCAGTTTCAACACCATGGCCGCTGAAGTCAGCCATCTGTGTTTTGTCCCGCTTCAACCTTGTTATATTACGCCCTCGTATGGATTTGATAATATGCCTTCGATAATATGCCTTCCTCAGTGTTCCAATTGCAAGCAATATCTAGGCATCTGGTCTTGCAGGCTTCCAAGCCTCCAGCGAACCAAGCCCAGACTTTGTATACCGTCTACCAGACTGAAGCCGTATAGCCAGAGAAACCAGCGGTAATCATTCAGCACATATGGATAAAAAGGTTCCCCACATCAGACCAGAAAGTATAGATGAAGCGTTCACTAGTAGCAGCCACAATAATGATTGATTGTGGTACCTGCGGAAACGGATAAGCCTGAGTTCTAACGAGTTGCCCGATGGTGTTGAACACTAGGTGGCGTTCCAAGCAGTATGCAGCAGTGACAGCTTAACAGACAGTATCGAGCAGTACACAAAGGTTGCGTTAACGTTTCGACACTTTCTCGATGTTCATCCACTGTGCCGGCCAGTGCAGATCCCCAAGCTCCCATCACACTCAACTGCTGAGAACGTTAAAGGCCATAACAAAGCAGCCAATGGCCACGTACGGACTCAAGCGCTCTCCAATCCGAGCAAATTTCCAAAATATGCCCAAAGCGCCTGACTTGTTCTTGTCGATAAGCGCCGGCCACGTGGCATGGATATACGTGCATGTGCAGATAGCCAAGAGAATGACTAGAAGGAGAGACTGGAAGTTGAAAAGAGCAGACTGATGTTAGCGACATGAGCATAGGAACATTTAGCCGTGTTTGGCAGCAAAGGACATACCATGAGTAGTTGGTTTGGAAAGAAGGTCGCTTGCCGCGGATAAGGAAACTTGGTGCACGGGTCTATGATCAAGCTGTCCTAGCAACAGACAGCGATAGCTACGGAGATGCCAATGGAGGATAATGTTGACCAGCTGTCGTTTGCCAGTATATTGGCAGGCGTGCAGAAAATGAGAGATGACTACGATTTCACAGGGACAGATGAGACAATAGATAGGACAGGCCAGACAGGGACAGGCCAGACAGACCCAGGCCAGACAGACCCAGGCCAGACAGACCCAGGCCAGACAGACCCAGGCCAGACAGAGGTAGAGCAACCACAATCCACAGACAAGACAGAAAAGACAGACCAGACGGAAATCTCAGCAGAACACCCATCCAAGTCACAAAAAAAGGCCGCTGTACCCCAAATCCCCCCGGAGGCCCAGACCCGAAGCCCCGGCATACCCCTCGGAAGAAGAGGCCCAAGAAACGTCCATTCATACACGTCAGTGCAGGTGGCGCCTTCCCAAAAAGGCAACCCGCTTCTAGAGGCACCGCAGATGAAGCTCACGCCGTGGTCGTTCAACGCGCAGATTCTCCTGGACTACTACATCAACGCCACGCTTCAGGTGCTTTTCCTTTCACTCAAGTACCACAAGCTCCGGCCGGAGTACGTTTGGAGAAGAATAGACAAGCTCAAAGGCGGCTCCTCCTCTACAGACGTGCATAGAGACGATGATGCGCTACGGGTTCTCTTGGTGGTGGTGGACATCGACTCGCCGCAGGAGGTTATCCGCAAGTTGCTGGTGATATGCATCAAGAACGACTTGACTATGGTGGTGGCATGGTCTTTTGAAGAGGCAGGCAACTACATCTCTGCATTCAAAAGCAACGAGATGGCTGGCGCCAGGGTCAGCGGTTCCATCCAGGGGCAGAAGAAGACCGACTTCAATCTGAACATCGTCAACTGCCTAACGACGGTGCGTGCGGTGAACAAAACCGACGTGGCGAACCTCTTGGCCAACTTCAAGTCGTTCCGGAACATCGTGGCGCAGTCCAAGGGAGACGGCTTATCGGCGGTTCCGGGTTTGGGCGGCCGGAAGACGTCCAATCTCAAGGCTGCATTCTATGAGCCGTTCATTTTCAACAAGGAGTACCAGACGTGAGTTTGGAGTCGACCAAGCGCTTTCAAGTGGTACTACCTAGCAATCCGGAGCTCGGAGCTTTCCATATCAAGCAATAATGTGGGCGTGCACAGAGATTATGACTTCTAGCTATGCTTCTCAATCTCGGTGATCGTCGAATGGAATTCTGAGACTTTCTTGATACGTTGGGGAGATTCAAAATGTTCATGATGGGTTCTGTGGGTTCTGACAAGACTATAATGAGCTGGCACAGACCGAGATCCTCTGTTTGGCTTGCTCGTGAATGCTGGGCCTCCTAAACTTCCCAATTCCCTCTCATCGCTCGATAGCCTGGTTCCTGAGTTTCTAATTCCATGAATCTCCGATCCATCGCTCCTTCGGGTCTCGAAACCTCCATTCCGCGGTTCCTTGACTCCTCTGTCCCTAGAGGCAGAGAGGCCACTTCCCGAGCTCTTGGACGCACCGCGAAGGGCGTGTGAGCTGAGCCCACTTAGCGGGTGATGATTGCCAATACCCAGCTTGACCAGAAGAAAGCTTTTGGATGTCTAGATCGAGATGGCGCTCATAAGCACGACACGAGCAGGAGCTTGAAAACTCAAAGGCAGAACAAGACAACACATTTGGCATATCCACCAAAATCCCAGCAATCATCCACCAGTTCTAAGCGCTAAGAAGCTTCTCGAACCTGCCAAGTTGCCGTTTTGGTCTCTGAGACTGCTTGATTCAATGGGTATGACTTTGACCTCTGCACAAGCGAACCAGTCCCGAGAATTCCCTGACTGCTGCCACTCGCATAAGTCATAAAGCAGAGCGTCGTATTTTAGTTACACCGGAGCCGCTGTGTTTCTGATGGGGGCCGGGCACTTTCGAGAGGAGTGGTAGTTCGTCACCGGCTGCTGGGAGCTCAAGTAAACGAGCTCGGAAATTAAGGTCTACCCAGACCTGAAGGCCTCTTCAAAATCAAGGAGTCTCGTGGAGTGCTCTTCGCCGCTTCTTCCGACGTCAGAACAAGATGACGGGCTTCCAAACTTGATGGGACGGGAAACTGCACGAAGAGCTGTCTTAATCGAGTATGGGAGAAGGGTGAAACTCTGTGGAGACAATAAAGGTGATCAAAGCGCGAGGTTTGGTAAGCTCTCATCTAATTGGTCACTCTCATCTGCTTGATGCTCATCAGTTGATCCACGGTTGGCTCTTGGTTTAGTCTACAGTTGATTCTTCCGTTGTCTCCGGCTGAATCCTCAATAGAATTAATAACTTGTTAGTGCGCCCCACCTGAATGTCCGTTTTGGAAGTCGCCATTGATGATAGACGTGGCTGAATGTTAGTGGAAATTGACGACTTTTGTAATCTGACCATGTCCTCATCCTGGCAATGCAAAGTGTGTCGTATTGGAGCAAGAACAGAAACGCTGGTTCGCCTCCACTGATGCCGAGCCTAAGGCCTTTTCTCATATTTTGGTTGGCCTCCACTTTGCTCGGCCTCCCTTCTGCTGTGATATATCACCCTCAAGAACCCTCAAGAACCCTCAGGAACCCTTAGAAACCCTCAGGAACCCTCAGGAACCCTCAGGAACCCTCAGAAACCCTCAGAAACCCTCAGAAACCCTCAAGAGCCCTTTGAAACCCTCAGAAACCCTCAGAAACCCTCAGAACACCCTCTCGAGAATTTTGCATTGACCTGAGTTGAGGATGGGTATCCTGTCAATATGCAAACAACAGTTGCAATCATCACATTCCAACCTAACACTTGCTTTCTTTCAGGAGCCCGAGGCTTTGAGGACCCGTTTGCCTTTCGGCGCCTAATTTGCCAGATCCTGTTGGTCCTGGTCAATCATGGCTTGGCGCAAGATCATGTTCACATTATTCATAAGATCATTTTTCTTGACCAAAATCTCTTTCAACTTCTTGGAGTCCGTGTCCAATTTGGCATGTTTCTTGCGGTACACGACCTTGGCTTCGTCCGCAGACTTCTCCACGAAGTATCCTGTGCCAATGTCCACCAAAAAGCGGTTCTTGTCGCAAATTTTGCCGGGCAAATATAAGGAGCTGGTCATGGGCACCAAGAGCTCAGTTTGCGACGTCTGCCCCATTCCTTCGATGGTGTTGATGCAGTCTTGAAGCTTGGCTTGTGCTGTTTGGAGAGCTTGGAGGGATTGCGTAAAATGCTGGATTTCCTGCTCGGTGGATTTGCGGATCTCCACGAGCTGCTGCGGCTGGAGCAGGTTCAAGTCCACTGTGCGCTGGCTCATGCTGGTAGATGGGGGGAAGGCGAATGGCGGAAGTAGGGCGTGGTTGAATTGGAGACGGTGAGATGCGGGCGCTATATGCAGTACCCAGCGCTCTCTGGCACTTGCACTGGGCTGGCTGGCAAGACCCGCCGGTCATATACAATTTCTTTATTGCTTCTACCAACCGTTATTCACTCATGGTTCCCGCAGTCAGCGGCGGAGCTCTGAGGTGGCCAGTAGCGGTCTCTTCTGTCTTTGCAAGTATATGGACTGCACATAGCCCGTCCGCACATGAAGCCTTCGAGATCACGGCCAAAGGGAACACCCAGGGTTCCACATTCATCATGGGAAATGATGGCGGCACAATTGCCCGCGGGAAAGACCTCAAGGCCATTTATACCGATTCTAGCGGTACCGAGGACCAGCAGCACCTCCAAAGATCCCACAACTCCAAGGTTGTCATGTGCAGCCTAAGTTCGCTACCACTCTACCACAACGGTCCACAAGCGGTCGTATCTGACTATAAAGGAAAGGTGTACTTGAAGGAGAAGGTTCTCCAATTCATGCTTCAACAAAAGGCCAAAGTCCAGGAGAGAAGTAGTGAGAGGACAGGGGGTCAAAAGCCAGGGGGTCGAATTCCAGAGGGTCAAAAACCAGAGGGGCAAAAGCCAGAGGGTCAAAAACCAGAGGGTCAGGAAACAGAAAGCCAGGAATCAGAAAGCCAAAGGAGAGGCGAATTCTGCCATCTCAAACGACTCTCAGATCTCGTAGAGCTCCACGTGACCTGGAAAGATGGCACGGCAGTGTGTTCGGTGAGCGGCACAAGTACCGGGCTTGTTTACCTTCGACAATGTGGTTGTGTGGTGTCACAGAAAATGGTCCTGGAAGTCTTGGCGCCACGGTCAAACATCAGGCCAGGCAGTGGGCCAAGCAACACGACACGCGCCAGCGAAACAAATGTCCGAGTGTGCCCCAGCTGTGGCTGCGACGCCGATGCCACTGACGTGGTGTATTTGAATCCACCAAAGGGCTCCGACATGGACGAGTTTAATGCCGTCACATATGCAGCTCTAGCGGCAGAGGGGTTGACGCATTCAAAGTCTCTAAAGTCTCTGAAGGGCAGAAAGAGAAAACGCTCGGACAAATATCCACAAGGTGAGGCCAAAAGCAGACAAAAAGTTGAAGTCATTGCCCCGGAACCAATTGCATGAAAACAAGGAAGATCAAAAAGGAACTTGGGCTCCAAAGGCTGGTGTGAAAGCGTGGTGGCCAGGCCAGAACCCTCAGTCATCCCAGTCACACTCTAGCCCAAACTTACGCTGAATCAAAGCAGCATGGATTAACTATATACATTCAGATGGCTTAGCCCTGGGACTCTTCGGGCCTCTCAGTATCGGCCGGACTCTCATAGGCCAACTTGCGCAGGTTCATTTTGGAATAATCGGAGTTGGCATAAATGTTGAACAAGATGCTTCCGGTACCAACGGCGGTAATCCCAAAGAGGCCTAGGACAGTTGCACGATGGATGACGTCAGTTATACGCACGGATAAGGGAAGTTTCGACATGGGGCGGAAAAGATGGAGACGAATTTTTGAGTACCGCGGCGCGTCACGTGAACGGCTCGTGACCATGGGCAGATGCGCCGATGCTCTTGAGCTAATGCACCACATGCCCTAACGCTGAGGTGCCCGAATCAGCTTGGTGTTTCATGCACTCCGCCATTGGGCATTATTTTCGCCGATACAACTCAGTTGAAGTGGTATTACTGGGCTGTATGCAGGCGCGCCAAAGGGTCGACTCGATCAATCATAAGGTATGGCTGCAACCTTTACTCCAGGCATTCAAAGATGCTCTCGGCTCAGTTGGGAATGTGATTTTGGCCGCCCTCGCCACTTGCTGTCACACGAACTCGTTCTTTTCATTGAAGAATGAAGTGACACTTGTGGGCAGATTTGCGTTCACGAACCAAGATTCAGCTAAACCCTGATATTTCAATGGCCTTTATGATCAGATTACGAGAAGTGGTATTTCCATGTGATCTACGTTGGCAACCCGGCTGATAAATTAATGAAGGACAGTCTTGCGTTTTCACTTTGAAGCTCGTCTTGATCTGGCACCATTATCTTTTGAAGAATGGCTGGAAAGGCAAAAGTGAACCGTGGGTTTAACAAGAATTGGGGAGCAGCAGGTTCAATGAAACAGTGAGGGATAGTAAATCGGCCAATCTTTCCAAAGAGCTCTGACCATTTTTCAGGCCTGTGTTGGTAGTGGGAGGACGAGCCGAAAGCCCTCATATCTCCACACAGGCACCGAGAATACCGAGCCTGGAGGGAATGTCTTCTGGGACAAGCATGCATAGCTGCGTGCCAATTCCATGGTTCCATTGGATAATACGACGGGAATTGAGGCCTTTACGTACCGTGTGTTGTTTGTGGGCTCATTGCTAGAACTCAGAGCAGCCTTGAGATTATGAGCTGACACATATTGGGAGAAGCCGAAACTTTGACTTTGAATAAAGTGAGATCTGCTACAATTAGTGAGATACACTAGATGCAGTAGAAATTCTCACGAAACGACCTAACACGCCAGCACTTCACGAGTCGGAGCTTTTCCCAGACGAATAACACGTTGAAAGATGCATGTTGGCGTCAATGGCGTTAATTCGTTGATGAACCCGTTAATGGTGGGTGGATATGGCGGAACCAATGTGATGCAACTGGCCATTTCCTGGCAGCACTGTGACAGTCAAGTGGGTACCCACGGTCAGTGCTCAGCCTCCTGGCGCCTGGGGCAACATGGCATTAACAAATGTATGATATTGAAGAGAACGTTCTAGACCATTTCTGGGTCAGTGAGTCAGAAGTTACTAGATGATATGCCTTGACCAGGATATTGCCGCGGTCTGACAACAAAGCGTCGCTGCACACCTGCTCATGTGGACCGTCTTTCCGCTCGAAAGCACCCTTTATCTTGATGCATCTTTCTTGGAACTCTTATCATCTACAAAGTGCTAGATTCTAGAGCATTGGATCGGCAAGGTACCAGTATCTAGAGCATTGGACCGGCAAAGGCTCATATGTCGGTCACTCTGGCCACTGAATACGAATCCTAGCGATTCTCACATCCCTCCTTGCTTGCGGCCAGCCTCCACTATAGTGAAGTGCTTCATCGCGAAACTCATGTTGATTCCAGCATACTGCATTTGGCGATTTGCCCTCGGAGACAAGGGCCATATATGGACACGAAATTGGGTTTTACGAAAGGCTACGGCGGGTCGCTAAGGCCAAAAACGGCCGGTGACTGAATTCGACATCCATCCAGCAGCATCAGAGCAAGGTGGCCTAATTTTTTGGCGGCGGTCCATTACTCTTTGGGCAGAACAAGTTCTTGACCCGATGTGGAAGCAGGGCAACTCAGCAGCATCAACGCACATTCCAAGAGAGAAGCATTTTTTTAAAGAGGAAAGGCTTGACGCCAAAACCTGCATCGTCAGCACCGTACTAGGCAGATTGCGAGACTGGTGGCGTGGAGATTTCCATGGCTGGCGCATCTCCAAGCACGAGGTGATGGTGGGCACACGACATTCCGTTGTGATCGTGTCAGCCACTGCTTCGTGATACACCGCACTGTCGGCGACCCAATGGCGTTTTTAAAGTGACATGTCGGTATGTCTGGATAGTTTCAGACGAGTCAAAAAGCAGTACGTGAGTGACTATGCGATGCTGATTTCTCGCACCAAGGTGTTCTCGAACGTGTCAAGACCAACTGCCCCACCCTGGCCCGAAGGAAGCTCATGCCGAATGGAGCTGCTATTTTATAAGACCGATCTCAGCAGCACTATTTGCTCCCTGGGAAATTAGGTGAACAGGCAGTCTTTGCAACGCGCTCAGCTTTCCATGGGCTTCGGCCCACAGTCTCGAGTATGGGAGCGAGAGGCGGACCGCTGAATCCCAGCCTCGGTTGCATTGCCAAGGAGCGACTAAATGTCGTCTTCACAGCGCGAGCCATTGTGGTGGCCCAGAAAATCTCAGAATGTATTGTGGTGGCCCAAAATCTCAGAATGTATTGTGGTGGCCCAAAATCTTAGAATGTATTGTGGTGGCCCAGAAGGGAAATTGCCTGAAACTTGAGACGCCCACTTTGCATGCAAGGCGGGCGGCTCCTGCATTGAGCCTCGCTTAGAGATAAATCGTGGAGTATTTAAGAACCCCCAGGTACCCCAAAGTGTCAGCACCACACAACAAAACATCGGAAATTGTTAATTTCAGACTTGTTAATGTTAACTATATTCTAATTTCGGCTAACACTGTCACTTGACCTTTACGAAAGAACTAAGGTTCTATCC
>NLAK01000162.1:0-19939 GCA_002370295.1 Metschnikowia bowlesiae | reverse complement strand
GTCAACTGAAGTGCCTCCTCAGTATAGACCTTGTTCTCTAGAGAGTGGTTGAGAGACTTCATCAACGACAAGTATTCATCGGAGTAGAGAATTTGGCAGAGCTCCGACATGGCAGTGGAATTGGAACGGGAGTTCGAAAAATTTGCTGCAAATCAACGGCGAAGGGGGAAGGAGGATCCGTTGTGTTTAAGGCCATTCTCTTTGGTTTTGCTTTTTTGCGTTATACCAAGTTTTATAAGCATTTGATAAATGATAAGCGGCAGGAGGAAGATCAATTTTAATCCTGAAAGAAGAGTAGAAATTAAATATATCATAATATTCAGGGTAGTGCGCTACCCGTGTTGGATCTAACATGTATCATGTAAAAATAATAAAGATTGTTTTTGATCAGCACTTAAAGATATATGCGGTGTTTGTATACCTCCTGTTAATCTATTAGTTATTTTCATGTGATATGATAAACGGAAGTAGCAGTTAAAGCACCCAAAATAAGAGCTCTATTAATAGCACCAGTTATAGATAACATTTCACCAATAATGGAGCTGACCCAGCACAAGACTAGACCCTGCTTTTACAAGACTAGACCCTGCTTTTACAAGGCTCAGTGCCGCTTTTCTGGCCTGATGCGGTACGTTTGGCAGCGTTTTTCTCAGCCACATAAATGACGGGCGTGGGAGAAAGTCCGCCGGTTCCAGACCCACCGGAAACACGTCTTGTCCAAGTTCACGTGACGAATCACTTGAATCCAGCGGTGATGTCTACATTCTCAGGACACTGTCACTCCTTGACTTTGGTCAGCCCCACTCTCCTGGAAGCGCTATGGGGATCAACCAAGTTGCGATCGGGTAGAGAAGCTCAAGTGTTCTCTATGCGTGAACAAGCCAAATCAGGCAAGGAAGAGGCGGCACGCTAAAAGCCAGGGTCACTCCAGAGACGGTCACGTGACCAGGGGAGCCTGGGTCAGACTGGAAGGCAGGGGCTCGTCCCTTTCTCGCCTGGAGAGTGTTGTAGTACTTCTGCAACGGAAAGAGTGCATAGAACTCGAAGATCATTCTTAGCTAGACTAAGTGACATGGATTCGGGTAGGGTCTAAAGACTGGGGGCAGCGCTCCGGAATACCCGAAAAGGGAAGCATGGAGGTATGGGAACTTCCGTATCATATGAATGAAGTCATTTAGTATCTTGTCTGTCGATCCATACAACAAGCTTCAATACGTGTAGAAACGTACGAACATAGCAAAACCAGAGACACGGAAGAACTCTTCCCCCCATATTAATATCCCGCCCGAGGCAAAGTAGCTCCATCTCCATCATAAGTATACGTTAGCCTTGGAGCTTAAGTAACACCATTACCACCACCAACAGTAATGCAGCAGTGAATGTAGATATGAAGATAGCGTCTCAGATATGGAGAATCAAGAAGAAGATTCAGCTTGGATCTGACAAACCCACCAAACAACACAACGCCATTGGCCCTCCATAAAACCACCTCGGCTCACGCCCTTGGTGAGTGTTTCAAAGCATGTGGGATGTTCAACCGGCCCGGGGATGTTCTTCGAGCCGCTTGCAGTCATGTTTCCACCAGAAAATACTCCTTGGTCCGCCCCAGGGTTCTATTGAATTGCTCCAACACAAAAGAGATGCCGGGCTGGCGGGAGGAGGAGGTTCTCTCACGAAAGTACCCTTGAACGAGTATTCAGCGGACCCCGAGCGCAAAGCCAAAGAACTGTGTGCGACGCCAAAATCAGCTCAATGATGGTATGAAGCTATTCGAGCTTGCAGGAAGACACCTGAAGCTGGCATAAATTGGCCACCTTTTTGGGTTTTAACCACTCTTCGGATTTGATCAAGTCCCCCGTTTGAAATTGGCTATGTCTGATACAATATTTCGACCCCTGCCCTGATGATATCGGTGGGTTAGCTTCCCCAGAATTCTATTAGTGCAAATTAGCCAAGGGGTCGGATTCATGGCTTGGGTCGAATTCATGGCTTGCTTCAGAACTTCTCTCGCAAGGGCATGATTTGCAACCTCTATTATTCCTTGATGGCTGGTGCTTGATGCTTGATGAGACGCCACCACCGGATCCAATTTCAATGCCACACTATAGCACAATTGCGTTCGCGCACGGCCATAGTCACCGTGTTCATGTAATTAGAGTTGGGAGGGCCCAGGGCTCGGATCATCAACTGCCAATGCATATGTGGACATGCAGCACACTTCAACCTGACATTGCTTGGATGACATTGAATGCACGAAGCAAGACCACAAATACACAGACTTCAGAAGTGTTTAAGTGTGGTTATTGGCTCATAGGTGCATCTCTTCACCTCCATTTCCATCTCTTCATCTCTTCTTATCGTTCATCTCTTCTTATCGCTCATCTCTTCTTCACTTTCACCTTTCTCCATTAGTCTCGATAACATCTTCACAGCATTGCCCGAGAGTTTCCACCGTGGAAGGTGGCCCGGAACAACAATACTTCATCATGGCGACGGCATCTTGTTCTTTTCGCCCAGCTCCATAGACGATTCAAGCGACTCGGCACCGTCCGAGCTCTCTCTTGATTCACTGACAACAAAAACCAACGACGCCAAAACCGCCAAAGCAGCGATTCCCACTCCGAAGTAAACGGCGCATCGGTAACTCTTGAGCGTGTCGCTTGTGCGGAGGAACACCTGGGTCTCCACCGTGCTGCTGATTGCCAAAAACAAGGACACCGAGTAGTTAAGCACCGTGTTCACCAACGATCCTGCCATTCCCTGATGCTCGCGCGGAAGGTAGTCTGAAAGAATGATCGAGGCCGAAGGGAACGAGCAGTCCATGCCCCACGCAAGCAAAAACATCTGGCCAAACGTGACCCGCCACCACGTCTGGTGCACGGGGGTCACCGCTAGAAGCACGTCGCCCATCATGAACCCCACCATGGAGAAGCAAATGATGTAAGGCGCGGTCTTCTTCGACATCAAGAAACCCACGAGCATGGCGGCAACCACCCCCAATAAAAGCAAGGGGATATAGGTCACCGCCGTGACAAGCGGACTGAAGCCCCTTAGGTTCATCATGAAGCTCCAGTAGTAGTACTGCCATATGCCAAACAGACCCCAGCCCAAGGAAATGCACAAGAGAACGAGCCCGATCTGCGCCGTGAAGATGCTCCGCGGCAAGAGCGGGTGCTCCGCCATGTACATCTCAAAGAAGAAGAATAGGCAGATCAATACCACGCTGATTGGCAAGAGCGTCAAAATGTAGGCACTTGTCCACCCGGCCACGGGCGCTTGGTTCCACACGAAGTTGAACAAAATGAGGCCCAGGATGCCCAACAGCGCACCGCCAAGGTCCATGCGAGACGCCGTTTCCCGCAAGGGAAACTTGTTGGGCTTGTAATTCTCGGGAATGGCGAAGCAGCCCAACACGCCAATGATGATGCATGCCATTGCCTGGAGCCAAAAGCACCACGGCCACCACAGCTTCTGCGCCACTAGTGCGGCCATAATGGCACCCACTGTCGCGCCCACTGGGGCAGAGGCACCGAGGAGGGCGAACGCCACGTTCTTCCGCTTGCCCGTGGGGTACATTGACCCCAAGATGCCCACAGCACAGGGGAGGATGAAAGCAAAGCCGATTCCCTGGAGCGCACGACAAAAGATCAAAAATTCACTGGCCTTGGAATAATAGGAAATGCCAATGATCAAGCTCCAGAGCCCGGCCCAGCCCCAGCCAAAAACCATGATCTTGTTGTGGCCGAACATATCGCCCAAGCGCCCAGACACCAAGATAAAGGTACCGAGTGTCAACGCGTACGCGCCCACGAACCACACCTTGGTGGAGAGGCCCAAATCGGTATGTTCAAGCCGGGAAAACGACTCGGTCACGGTATTCATGGTGCTCATTGACATGGTGATGGAGCCCTGCGAGAGAAACTGGGCCATGCAAATGGTAAAGAGAAAGCAAAGCTCGTGCAAAGGCGACCGGAATATCGTCGGCGCCGGGTCTAACTTGAGCGTAGGCATTGACGAACGGATTGGCACTGGCGGTTGGTGCACGGGGGCAATTCACGGGAATTCAAGAAAAGGGACCACAAAAAACGAACACTTTTTGATGGGCGCAGGTGTGCCTTAAATATGAGACTTGTGCAACTTTGGGCTCGGAATAAATAGGCCCAGGATGATAGAGACACGGGTGCATCTCGCAGGGGAGCGCGAAGACACCAGTGCATCCCGCCGATGTTCCGCTCACATACAGGCACTGCGCCGAAAATGCACGGGTGTGTGCGTGCCGGCTATCAAGCATCTCGGGTGTAAGAGAAGCGATTCCTGTACCCAGCGCAAATGGCACTGTGGCAACGTCTGCAGCAAGAAGGGGAGCCTAAATGCGAGGCGCCTTTAAACAAACTTTTAGGAGTGGCACGAGTTTGAACAGCTGTGCATTTCTGTAGAGCCACGGTCTCAAGCAGCCCGTTCTCGGCGGCCGTCCACCGGGCTTCGTGAATGCAAAGTCATATTGGTCCCAGACAGTAGATACTGCGGAGCAGATCGTGATGGTTTCGGAAAACGTCTCGCTCAAAGCCAGCTCTTCGCCTAATTGAGCATTGTCAGATTCCACATCGTGGCAATTTCGAGTAGATTGAACACGCAGATACTTTGAGCGGCCAGATGGGAGATTGGGAATTGAAATGATTCAGGCTGTCGACGAATGGAGGAAAACAAAATAGTATTTCAACACTTGAACAAGTCTTGAACTCTTGGAGGTAGACATTGGAGCTGTTGCCGTATGATTGCGGTCAGAAGTAGTCACGAGCCGGACAGAAAACCTCGAATTAGGCTGGCGCTACCTTCGTGGCTCATTTCTCGGGACTTCTCATTGTCAGCTTCCAGACTTAGGGGGAAATGATCTGGTTCCATGATCAATATGGTTTGTCTTATTGCTTCCGTAAACCCCGGCGAGCATTGGATCTCTTGTCTTTGCATTAGATCTCTTGTCTTTGCAGCACCCCGCATGCATTGAAATCCATCAAATTTCAGTAAGTCTTGACCACCTAAATGGTATCATAGCCAGTGGTAACAAGTCTGCGTCATATCCACACAAGGGCCGCGAAGGGCCGTTTCATACTCCATACAAGGCTTCACAAACCAACCTACGAGCACTAAGTTAGTGACGTAAAGGCGCCTCATCACAGGAGTAATCCACGGGTATTCATTTGCAGGATCCATGCACTGCAGGGGGCGTCATGAATAGACGACAAAGAGACAACCTTGCTCCACCGCTTAAAAGGTAAAATCTCAGAAACCTTTAATTCTTGAAAATGTCACAAAGCTCAAGGTAACTTTCAATACAATGAGGGCGTCTCTGTTGATACATCCGTCGCGTTTAACACTCCACTGTTATTAGCCAGGCACCATGGCCCTCGAAATTTGCTTTGCACTCGGAAATCACTGGATATCCATCATCTATCTTTGCTTCATACTCCATTTAGGTAATTCCATAGCGAATGCTTGCATAGGGACCTTATCAACCGAAAGCCAGTGTTTGGAAATCTGATTATTTCCGTACCTTCTATCACACCGTGCCGGTAATACCTAGCTTATTTGCGACGGGAACTAATTTTGTCATCAGGCCTTCGTATCGCTTTAGCACTGGCTTCCGTCACTTTCGGCATTGGCGCTCTATCTCTCCCAGTGTCTCATTGCGAACCATGGAAGCACATTGGCGTCTCCAGGGGCCGTAATGGCAATCGATAGCCAATTAAGTGTGTACCGCTGACGAAGTCCGAGTCAGCAGTACCTAAATCCAGACTTGTGTGGCGGTAGTACATCATAGCATTCTCGTATTTTGGAAAATCTTCCGACCGCCCTTTGGAAGACAGTCATGGACAATCAAGGCAATTCTGCATCCCTGTCATTTAGAGATCGAGACCATCAGCAAGGACAGGCAGCAGAGGCAGCCCCCGAGAACCTAGACCATCGCGCCTAAAATATAGCCAAACCTTTCAAGTATTCATCGGAGCGCTGGATAAATACCGGGTTGCTCAATTTCAGGGACCCAAATTCCACGCAGCTCAAGGGGTTGGTGACGATGTTCCTCACAAAGATCTCGGAGTACAAGTGCCACAACTGCGGCTGCAAGTTGTCTAGGGAAAGATCCAGCACCAAGGCAAACTTGAAGTTGGTGAGCGACTCTAGAAAGTGAACACGGTATTGGCCCGTACTAAAGGAGCGGAGCAAGTTGGCCGAGTCCGGGGCGGCTAGTTTGGCCAGGATGTTTTTGAGCGAGTAGATGGTGCCGAAGAGAAGCTGCGCCATGTCGCTGGTATTTGAGGTGTTGACCGAGTCGAGAGACGAAGACGTGCGGTCGAACTCACGTGCGTAGATGCAACTGCAGTGCCTGTCGAAGATGTAGAAGGAGTAGATGGTCATGGCGTGGCCAGGGCGGCGGGCTTCAGTCTTGAGAGGAGACCCGCACACGCGGCACCAGTACATCCGAGAGCCCCGGTGCGTGCGATGCTAACCAGAACGGGCCCCATGCGCCAAGAAATCGCGACGTGCATGTTTCATGTTCTTTCAGGGGTGCATACGCCAAGGGTATATAAGCGCGAGGTATCCCGACCTTGGATTTTCCTGGGGCCCCTCAACTACCCTAGGTCCAATACGTACCATGAAGAATTAAGGACGCCGCCATTGTTGAAAAACGCGGTGGTATCGTGTGTTCGTGCACTCTCGAACTAGGGGCCAAATATCCTGGACAATTCCTCTGGAAAGATTTGCAACCTACATCCAAGCTTTTACAGCGTCACACTGTTTCGGGACATGTCGGATACATCAGGGATATGTCAGATTGTTATTGAAAAGCATTTATCTTGTGATTGCCGCCACTTTCAACGGCGCCTTTGTGTTGTCCGGCATCTTCTTGGCTCATGGCCCCAATAGGACAGCGTGCTGATTTAGGACGTGAATGAACGCAAAGACAGCATCCACTTGTATCGATGCCCGGAATGGCACAGTGTCATCAGCAGCACCAAATACTCAGGATGTGTCTCAGTGGATGTACACCTCCCGCCTCGACCAAAACACGGGCCATGGCGCCCGCTCGTGAGGACTACGTTCCATATCCCACAAACTCTCCTTGCGAAAGCAAAGCAATGTCTTTGTGCCGCTCCATACTTGATGGATGGAAGGAGTTTTCTGGCGAGTGTCCAAACCCCCACACCATAAAACCAAGAGCTTTTAACGAGCTATGAGGGATTCCACACGCTTGTGGGTAACCTGACTTCACAAGCGTTTGTTATTGGCAGCCACAATTCGAAACAAGCAGTTACACACCTGGCAGGCAAGAACACTACATACGTTCAAGATTAGGGAGAAGCCACCGGTGAGCCTGTAGATATCTACCATCTACATTATGACTCAGAAGGCCAACTGACCGCCAAAACTAATTCTTGAATAATCCTTGACTAATCCTTGACTAATTCTTGACTACAACACTGCAGTCTATGACCTCAACAAGTCTTGACCAAGTCTTCAAATGCTTAGCCAAATGTGATGGTATTGCGCAATCGAGGATTTGCAGATATCGGGTTCGTTCCTTGAGGCTAGCTACGCTATCATCGAATCTTTGACTGCACACAAGGAAATCATTGTCAGTGCTCTTCAACGAGCTCAACAAGATAAATACTAGCGGTGTGGAGGTCTTGAATACCGCCGCAAGGTAACGGCCCTCGAGGCCCAACAAGTTGATGCCAGCATATGCAGGAGCGAGGATTTAGAATCCCGTCACCTACTTCAGGGATACAAAAAATGAAACCCGAATGATGGAGGTTGCTGTTGAACATTAATAGAGGACAAGAATGAGGGAGAGAATGTCTCGTTTGCGCCTGAAGAGCTGGAATCACGCTTTCATCCCCTCAATCGAAGGGAGCGGGTTACATAACACTCGTTACTAGCCCAGTACTTCCAGGGATTATTTTCTGGTGCATAGCAGAGATTGCCAGGCTAAGAAAAGGCTCAAGCAGATGCTTGGAATGAAGATTTGCGAACAGAATATCAACTTCTAGGGCACGTGGGAATACATTGAGCTGAAGCCACCACTACAGTGGCGTCCGGCTACTTTATTGGGCAAGAATGTGTGGCGGGCCCTAGATTCATGAGGTTAATTCGTGTCGTACATGAGGGTTGCTGTGGTGACTCGAGTTTTTAATTTATGTGGTGACTTGTGTGTCTTTGGTGCGGCATATAAGCACAGTTTGATGAGGTGCGGCATATAAGTACAGTTTGATGAGGTGCGGCTTGCTCGTGAGGTGTATTGATGTGGCGCATCAGTAATGTGGTGATGTGGTGCGAAGTATGAGGGCTTATTGGTGTGGCGTATTAGTGAGGTGGTAGAGGTGTGGAGGATGAGTAAAGGGTGTGAGGATGTGGCGCATCCGCCAGGTTTGGCGATGGTGTGGAGTAAGAGTCAGGTTTCGTGAGGGTATGGAGTATCAACCAGGATTCATAGCGTATCACCCAAATATTGTGGCGTATTAACCAGAGGTAGAAAAGTGTAGTCTACTGGTCATGTGATGAGGTGTATCAGTGAGCGAGGGATGGCGAACTATCCCACCTGCTCCACTTGGTGACCCAGCATTCAAACCAGTCCAATGTGCCCACTCACTGGCTTCGTATACTGGGCTAGCACCCTCCCTAACCGGCGGAAACAGCCGGGGCCTGCTCCTGCATATAAACACATGCTTCACATCATATCCGCCACGGCATCTGGTCATGTCACCTGCAGTGCCCTGCTGTATCTGCTGCCGGTGCATGTCGGCCAGTGTGGCTTCAGGTTGAATTTCCACTAACATGGACTGCCCAGGTGGATAACCGCCAGGTGGTTGCCTCGTTAATCGCCTGGGTTAACCGGTCCTGTGGTCTCACGCTCCCTCCGCATTGAACTGGACAGCATAAACTGGACATAAACTGGACATAAACTGGATATAAATTGGTCATAAACTGGTCATAAACTGGTCAGCGTAAACTGGTCAGCACGGCCATCGCCGGAGCTGACGACTGCAACATGAGCCATGTGTCCGGCATATAGCGCGGGCTGGCCCGAATGTGCGGGCGTGGCGGGAATTAAACCCTTGATGCGGCCGTTGAAGAGCACCGGCAAGGTCTTGGCGAGAATGCTCCTGAGGAGCGGCCTGAAGCAGTGACGTGGTTTGTCCAGCAACACTGGCCGCATGGACATGCAAGCCTGGGCACGTGTGCAGCAAGGCCGAACGGTCGCGCGTGCAGGGCGTCATGCGAATCCATCTGGCTAAAGGACAGATGTCCAGCGAGACCATGCTGGGGCACTTCGCCTGACTGCGCGCTCGGACCCCGTAGATGAGATTCGACGCTGCACAGTGCTAAACACCGGACTTGCGCGGGTCAGTTGTGCGGGAGGACCACGCCGACACTCGGGCAAAATAAAGCTGGCGTCTAGATTGGTGGAATTTTCAAGGAATCGTTGACTGAGGCTGAGACCAAAGACCGAGGAATAAAGACTGAGACTTGAGACTGAGACTTAAGACCGAGGAACAAAGACTGAGGAATTGAGACTAAGGGCTTAAGGATCCAGTCCTCAGACTAATTGACTCATTCGTGGATTCAGTGACAGCAGGCTCTGCTTGATTGTCTTTTTGTTTGCCTTGAATGTCGGTTTCACGATTCTTAAATCCTCAGGAATTAGCGGGTCGGCCCGAGGAACGGACAGTGCCGGCGTCCTGGAAGCCATTATCGGCAAAGCGAATGGCTTGGCTGGAATTCGGGTGCATGCCATTTGGGATTTTCAGGGGCACATCATCTCCCAGGCAGAGCACGCTTCAATGATGGAATTTGAGGGGCCCGGCTAGGGTGACGTGTTTGAGCCAACTGTGGACACTGACGAATCTAGCACACAAGGAAGTGGTGGATAGCAAGTGGTTTGACCGCTGGCATGGGTGGCGTGGATGGCGCGAGCGAGGGCCCCGGATGGTGGAATCTAGAACCACAATGTTCGCAGTGCGTGTGTCCACAGCCACATATTGTGGTTATAATGTGGCCGCCATGCAGGCTCCACAACCACATCTCACATTGTGACATGCGCAGTATAAGAGCCCCAGGCTGTCTGCTGTCATCGGTCGATTCATCAGCCGTTCCCCAAGAACTTAGCAGCAAGTCAGCAGCAAGTCACCAACAAGTCACCCACAAGTGAGCAACAAGTCTGCAACAAGTCTGCAACAAGTCAGCAACAAGTCACCAGCAAGTCACCAACAAGTCTGCAACAAGTCACCAGCAAGTCACCAACAAGTCTGCAACAAGTCACCAGCAAGTCACCAACAAGTCTGCAACAAGTCTGCAACAAGTCAGTTAGCAACGCTCCAGGACGATACAAAACACCAAGGCAGCTTCCCGGCGACCTTCGATCATCCTTACTGCAAGCGCCGGCATTCATCCGAGCCTTCAGTCTTATCCCAATTGAACCCCCTGTGATCCAGGGATCTCGCTCGACCCTTCCAAGTGGCAGCTCGCTTCAGTTCAGGGGTATCTTGCACCATCAGCTAGCGATTGCTTCAGATCTTGATAAAAGGCTCAGCACAACCCAGCAGATCTCAGCCAGTCACCAAGTCAGCCAGTCACCAAGTCAGCCAGTCACCAAGTCAGCCAGTCACCAAGTCAGCCAGTCACCAAGTCAGCCAGTCACCAAGTCAGCAAGACTTTGAACTTCTCAAGCGGTGGCTCAGAACTTGACCTCCGTGCCATTGAGCTAATTCACTCGAAGCTTCACTGGTTCATCAGCAACCAAGTGCCGCTGTCGGACACCCCCTTTCTTTTTTGCTCGTTTTTGCAGTTGCTCGGGCCTCAATCGCCGGCCGGACATTAACTGCCGTTGGCGCATCAGCTGCAAAAACCGCCGCGCCTTATCCCTCGCCCGCCCGGACCGGACCTTTTGGCCGATTACGACAGCCCGCGCGCGGATTGTCTTCTCGCTGCACTGTGACTAACGTGCGCGCAGTGACTCAGAGCTCCGATTCGCACCCATCCACTACTTAATCCCGCTGGGCCGCAGTGCCAACTCCCGCATCAGTCCATCCGCGGTTCCTTAGCACTTTAGCTGCTTGTGATTCTCCATCACCTCCTAATATTGGTCTAACTCATTGGTCCTTGATCTCATTGGTCCGACCCCAACTTTGGCCCCGCTCAACTTGGTCATTCCTTCACCTGACCTGATATCCCCGATATCCACTACATTAGTCATCCTCATAGCCCCTTCCTCATGACGGATCTTGACGCCGGGTTCGAATGGAACCCCTTTTACGAAGACTTGGACGTGTCCGACTCGTCGGCTCTACAATACTCCAGCTGGTACGACCCGCTCGATTACCCCACGCGGGGCAACTCCATGTCGCTGTATCTGTCGGATCACTTGCCGGAGCTGCCCTTGGCCCACGGCTTTCTCTACGAGTGCCCCATGTGCAAGACTGCCCATTCGCCTACAATCCCATGCAGCGGCGCCAGCTACCTGTATGCTCTACAGCCGGGCGCCTACTCGTTGCAAGAGCCGGTGTACGTGGCCGACAAGAGTCTGGACTCTGCGGTGATCACCGCCAACTACCGCAAGTGGCTTCTCTCAGTATCGCCCTAGAAATGCTGTGATCCATGCAGGCATGGCCTTTCTTTCTAATAAACGTTGCATTTCCAACTCTAGCCTTGAGCCCGGTGTAGTGAACTTTTTGAACTCGGTAAAAGGACGTTTCAGAAGCGTGGTGTGTCAATTAATCTGGTTTGGTCCTCCCTGCTTCGATGAGTCGTTTCTACGCTTTCATTCGTTGTTCCCAGTTCTTCTACTTCAGACGCTTCCCGTTTCTTCACAAGTCGAGTATACATCATTTACAGTAACTCAGATATCGCATTAAATCTAGTCTTTTTTCTCCAAGTCAATGAACTTGCCCCCGTTGGCGAATCTGGGGTGTCTTGGGTCGTTGATGAACTCATCCGAGTTCATCGAGGCCTCGGCGGCCTTCCAGATCAATCCGTAGGAAATGATGGCTAAGGTTAGTAAAGACTGCGATCGCTTGTGCAAGACTTGGAATATGGACGACGCATGGAGCCTTATTCTGCACAGGAATCTGAAGGGATGGTGCTGATTGATGCTGGTGTTGTTTGATGGTGCTGTTTGATAAAGAATGCTGAGTATTGATTGATGGATGATTGATGGATGATTGATGGATGATTGATGGATGATTGATTAAGGATGCCGTTTGGTGGAGGCTGTTTGATGATGAATGATTTGTAGATGGCTGTTTGATGCTGTACAATGGTGGGCCGATGAGGCAGCTTAACCCTCTAGACAAACAAGGAATTAAGGTCGTGCGGCTTACTGATGCAATGGATCAATAGCATTTCTTCTGCCGCAAACCTTTGCATCTTTCGTCCAGCTGGTTATGTTAGTGCAGTGCGCCGAAGCGCCATACCAGCACTCACGCCACAGCACTCACGCCACAGCAACCACGCCACAGCAACCACGCTTCTGGTACTTCCATTGCCACAAAGCGCAAGTACCGGGAAACGACTATGCAAATGGATCGCCATAAAAGGCGAGAGCTAAGTGAGTACAACTGAGTATGGAGCCGAGGAGCATCGCACACGTGTGGCCCGGCAGCCTGACTTTGGAGCAAACAATGGATTGAGCACGGATTTAAGGTGGATTGAGCACGGATTTAAGGGGGACTGAACACGGATTCGAAGGTATTGGACACGGAATTGAGCACGTGTTTAAACGGCAGATTGAACGGTGGATTGAGCAACAAATTAAACAACATTAATGAAACACGCACTTGAGGAAAGTTCATCTTGAGTGACGAGACAGACAGGCTGATTAGTCACAAAGGTTCTTCGCGAGCTAATCTCTGACAGTCACATTATAGACACCCAAATAGACATCCAAATAGACACCCAAATAGATATCCAAATAGACATCCAAATAGACATCCAAATAGACATCCAAATAGACATCCAAATAGACATCCAAATAGACATCCAAATAGACATCCAAATATCCATCCAAATAGACATCCAAATAGACATCCAAATATCCATCCCCTCGATCAGGCTGGGTTTCTCTGACAGCAACGTCACGTGCAAACATGGATAATGGCTTCAGCAACATCCCAAACATATTGTAACATACCTCCAGTGGCAAATGGCCAGTAGTGCTTCAAAACAGGGGTGGCAAACTTCATTGTCGAGTAGTTAAAGAAAGCGAAATGTTTTGCTCGCTCACGGTTCGGAATCGCACGCCATCCGACCAATCGCGGGCCACCCTCGTGGACCTGCATATGCGGACATCCGTACCCCGCCGTCCTGACCCACTGCTGAGTTACAGTACAAGGGGTTCATTTCAGTACCTCGGCAATCACTAATGGGCTTTGGGACACCACGACGGGCTTTATGTAAATGCCTACTTGATCCCGTGTCGACCCATATGTCACACCGTGCCTGCACATACGCTGGTCTTGACCAACCTTAGCAGCCACGCCTTGGCGGTAAGGTCTCATCTTGGTTTTGCCATCAGTCGGCGGAGTGGGGATTTAAGCGCTTGCACCAAAATAGCAACCAAACCGCTACCCCTTCCCACTGCTCACCACAAGGGCCTGGCCCGTCCTATGGTGCACAGGTGTCCATCCGCCGAACCCACAAGCCCAGACTATATACATTATTGGCGGGCTCAAATGGTGGGCAGGCGTCCATTTCCTTTGGCGGAAAGCTCCTGCCACACGACTCTCAGGGCTGTTGTGCCGTCAATCTTCAGTTTCCCGGGTAGTGTTTTGAGCAGGATGTGCCAGGTGCAGGGCTTTGCAAGAAGGTGACGACAGATGAATCGCCAGACTCAGGACCTAAGGGTTCGTTCCAAATGAAAATGGCCTCTTGCGTGGGGCCCCGGCGGGGCACGTGCGCGGCACGTGCCGGCGCGTCGCACCTCCGCACTCTCGCATACATAGCCATCATCTCGTCCAGTTATCGCCATGACGCCCAAGAACTACCACACTGCCGACCCGGAGATCTCTTCGGCCATTGACCGCAATATAGGCCCGTTCCCCGTGGCCCAGGTTTTGGATGAGGACCGGTTTTTCCAGACCCACCTGCCGCCCGCGTACTTGCCGGAAGTGGAACAGCACGTCAAGGATTTCATCGCGCACTCCAGTGAGGTAGGCAGACGCATTGTCCTAGTCACCAGTGGCGGCACAACCGTGCCGCTTGAAAACAACACGGTCAGGTTCATCGACAACTTCTCCGCCGGCACGCGAGGCGCCACGTCCGCAGAGTACTTTCTCGAAAACGGCTACGCGGTGATCTTCTTGCATCGCGAATTCTCACTTTTGCCGTATCTGAGACACTATTCCCACACCACCAATTGCTTTCTTGATTTCATGGAAGAAAGAAACAACAAGGTGGAGATCTCGCCCCAGTTTGCCGACGACATGTTGGCGGTGCTCCGAAAATACCACCAGGCAAAGGCCTCGCGGTCGCTTCTTCTCATTCCCTTCACCACCGTCAACCAGTATGTACACACGTTGCGGAGCATCTCGCAAAGCTTGCTGGAGCAGAAGGAACAGGCGCTCCTATACCTCGCAGCCGCTGTGCTGGACTTCTTCTTGCCCTCCTCTCGGATGCCCACGCACAAGATCCAGGCACAGCCCACTGGCAAGTTGGTAGTGGACTTGGAGCTGGTGCCCAAATTCTTGCGCCGGTTGGTGGACAGCTGGGCCCCACAGGCCATGATAGTGTCGTTCAAATTGGAGACTGACCACACCATTCTCATCAAGAAGGCCTCGGAGGCCTTGGAGAGATACCATCATCAGTTGGTCATAGGCAATTTGTTGCAGACTCGGAAGAGAGAGGTGGTGTTTGTGACTCCGGATGGGAGCCAGAGATGGATCCGTGTTGCCGATGAATCCACCGAGATCGAAAGCCTCATTATCCCTGCCGTGATCGAAGAGCACGATAAATGGGCCGAAAAGTGGACCACTGCACGGCGCGCTGAACTCAAGCAATGTCCATAAGTGGAACAGGCAGTCCCCGATGTTTGCCAGAGGTCATTGTTCATGGGTGGAACAGGCAGTATCCGAAGTTTGCCAGAGGTCATTGTCCGTTGATTGAAACAAGCAGTATCCGAGGCTTGCCAGAGGTCATTGTCCATAGGTTAGAGCAGGCAGTATGGTTTGCAAAGGCGCAAGAAGCCTAATACAAAGCACCCGCTGCTTGGCTTGCCGAACCCAAGTCTTGTTTGCGCCCAAGCCTTTATAAGAAAGAGATCCCCACTCCACACTGGAATCCCTTTCGGACAGAGTCGCCCGAGTGGGCGGCCAAAGGCAAGACGAAATTGAGCTCAAACCTTGTTTGCGGGTGGTTGTAGAGGATTCCAAAGCCACACCCTATGGAGTAGCCGCCCTTGAACATGTGGAACGTATCCGCAAGCGAGGCTCCTCCGCTGACCACCTTCCCGAAGTTCAAGAAGTTGTGGAACTTGAAGCCCGTGTCCCTGGGAGTGAACGGGATGTGGCTGATCAACGACACACCGCCATTCATGAAAAAGTCGCCGCCCACCGAGGAATTGCAGGACTTTGGGCCAAGGCCCTGGAGCGAGAACGCCCGCACGTCGTTGGGCCCGCCGGCATAGAAGCGGTCCAAGATGTTGGTACAGCCCGGCCGCAGGTTGAAGAGAAGGCCAGCTTTCTGGGACCAGATCACGGAGTGGTTGAGCGAGGAGACCGCGGCCTGGGCCTCGCAGAGCACTTTCGAGTAGGCCACGTTGTTGAGGCGAAAGAGGCCGCTTTTCTCGAGCCCAAGGCGGAACAAGAGGCCCCGGGACGGCGTCACGTGGTGGTCGCGGGAGTCGTACTTGATGTTCAAGAGCACCGAGGACTTGAGCGAGTCCTTCAGGTGCAGCATCACCTCGAGCGACCGGGAGCCGTGGTTGCTCAAGCGCCTCCACGCGGACTCCAAGGCCACGTCGAAGTTCCAAGCGCCGCCGAGCCGCGTGGTGACCTGGTGCGACATTCCCTTGGTATCCACCGAGCCCTGCAACCAGTCCAAGTTGCGCGTGTGGGTGAACACCAGCGAGTGCCAGAGAAAGCGCGCGTCGTTGGCAATGGGCAGCGACAAGTTCATGAGGTATGACGACGGCGTCTTGGTGCCGGTGATGGCATCAAACGCAAGGGTTTCGGCGCCGCCAAAGAGATTCTTGAGCTGGAACTGGATATAGCCGTCGCCCTCGCCATTGCCGATGTTGGTGCCCGTTTTGGCGTAGAAGCGCTTCTGCGGGAGAAAACTAAACACCGGCACGAGCTGCAACGGCCGCTGGCGGCTGGCCTTGAGCTGGTCCTTCAACGACAACGGTTGCATGGGAGGCGGCGCAAAAACGCCTCGCGGCGGATCGGCCACGCTGTGCACCGACACCACACACTGGTCTAGAATGTCGAGCTTGACCAAGTTTTGGTACAGCGCCTGGACGAGGCCGAGGAAGTCGGCCAAACAGAGCGGGGCGTCCGTGAGCAACGGGCGCACCTGGTGGCGGAGGAATGAGTCGCGGAAGTCCTGGGCATTGGAGAATTGCACGTTGCGGATCTTGACGGGGGCGGTGGAGTTGTGGGCGAAGAGCTCCTCCAAGGCGGCGTGGCTGTGGGCCTCGAGCATGCGCTGCTTGGACTGCACCAACTGCAGGACCTCCTGGTCGAGGGGGCTCAAGGCCTGGCCACCCGCGTGCGAGATGCGGTCCAAGAACAGCTCTTCTGTTTCTAGGGACATGTGGGGTGGAAGCTTGGCGATGGTGTTTTGGTGGTGGCTCGTACGCGCTCCGGGACTGCATACACGGTGCTTGCCAGTGATGGAAGGCGACTGAATGGAGCACTGCGCCGGCCCAGGACTAGGGAAGGGCGGCCAGGCAAAATGGGCCGAAAACCCGGCCGGAAAACGGGCAACCATATGTATACATTGCACTGTTACACGAATCAGCTTCCGAATATGGAAAGTCCAGGTTTCTGTCAAAGAGGAGGTCATAATGTGCTGATATCAAGTAACGAGTATCCTTTTGAAACTGTATATGCTGCACATGATCCATAGTTGGTTTATCATAAATCTGGCTTTAAATGGTTCATAGCAAAATCCAAAGCTGAAAAACTAAACTAATAATATTCTCGTTTTTATATACAATATCACATACTAAATTCTTCTGCAAACGCCCAGACTAACACATAACTCGTAATCTGCAAACGCCCAGACTAACACATAACTCGTAATCTGCAAACGCCCAGACTAACACATAGCTCGTAATCTGCAAACTCCCAGACTAACACATAGCTCGTAATCTGCCAATAGTTGCAATCTAACCATCTATTTCCATCATAGTTATATTTTGGCCGGAAGCTCTTTTGAAGCAGTCAAAACCATAAACTGGATGCCTACGAGGGGACTCAATCTACGTCCACCTATCGACTTGTGGGATGACCACAGTTCATCACCTGCCTCAAGGGTGAGGTTGCGGTTTGGGCTGTTGGTATAGGTAAATTTGAAGGTATATCTTCTAATCTAAGTCAATAATTTAATTCAGATAAATCTTTATTTATATACAATAAACAGTCAAAATAAAGAAGATTATTATTATCCAATTCTTCTACTTCTTATATAGAATTGTGATTTATAATGTTGCCTTTTATTTCACCATTATCATAAACTAAACATTTTTCAGTATCATTTTCAAGCAATAAAGCATGTCTCAGCTTTAAAAGCTACTACCCATTCTTTGTAGTTATTTTTTAGAAGCCAATTTTTTAGTAGATATTTCTAAAGGTTTATAAGAAGGATAATATCTAGAAGAATACTTAGTCAACATTTTATCTACTATATCAAGTGTCAGGTTCAATAGATGTAAGACTAAGAGAAGGAAGTATATTGTTGATGATCCGTGAAACAAGGGGGACACATCCGAGTTATATAGAAAGCCGGCAGCGACTGCGCCACGTATTCGGGCCGTTATCGGGAGATAAGGCCTTTCTCGGGCGAGTCGTGCCGATTGGCTGACCGGATAGGTCTTATTGAGATAAGGGCTTATCAGTCTAGATCTCGGGAGAAGGGGACCATAGGGGTCTGGACCGAGCATGGAGGCGAGGTCCGACGTCATACCGCGTCTAGCCGTGCATCGCAGAGTGTCTATGGGTAGTGTAACATCAACAGTATTTCTATCAAGTTCTATTTCGAGTTGAAATTGAGATTTATACTTGGTTATAAAAACATTTGGTTCTACTTCTTTTCTATGTATAACTCTTTTACCAGTTGCTATTAATGGATAATGAAAGTTGAACTTATCTAATTTTTTCTCTATTGATAAACAGTATTTTGTATTATCTACAGTAATATATTTTACCACTTCTTTAGTTTCTATATGATTTTTATCAGAATATTTTCTAAAAGTTAAAGTGGGATAAGACATACATCTATAGTAGGTTATTGTTGCTTTAATCATAAGTTATATTAGTTAATGGAAATATAACACGCCTAGCTTGTAATTCAGTATTTGATAATTTATCTTTTAAATCAAGTAATTCGGTTAACATGAGTATAAAAAAAAAATGATTTTGAACTGTGAAACAATTAAATCACATATCATGAGTTGGGAACAAGCTAAAAAAGATGAAACAGTACCACAGGTTTTGCCACCGCCAAGTGTGGTCTCCTAAACGCGTCTCTAAATCTCCGTCACCTCCCCCATCTCAGTTGGTCCCAGTCTTTGCCAATCAGGTCACATTTAGCCATCGCCCGCTTACGCTTAACCTCACTTCAGTTAGTCTCAGCCCCATGCGCAAATCAGTCTATCGTCTATAAAGGAAGGCTCTCATCGTCATCACCCAAAATTTCGTTCGATCTTTCGGAGAAAACATGTTGGAAGTACTTATGGTCCCAGTTAAGTTCGTGGTGGGTTCGATGAAGGATTTCGAGAACGGTACGTACGTGATCGGTATGTGTCTGGGCATTTGGACTAAAGATGAGAATATCGTCCAAGTAAACCCGGAAAAACGACTGGTGGTCCCGTAAGAGTTCCGTCATGTATGAACCAAAAACTTGGGGGGCATCTTTTGTCTTCTTCTTTTGTCTTCTTCTTTTGTCTTCTTCTTTTGTCTTCCTCCCTTCCTTTCCTCCCTTCCCCTCCTATGCAAATGGTATCACCAGCCCCTCGTAAAGATCGTCTCATAAATCCTTCCTATTTCTTCTTGGCCCTGCGATTTATCGCTCAAGTCTCGGGCTGACAACGTCTCCCCCAGCAAGGTGAAACAGTGGATTACTAGGCAATGCCTAAATCTACAAAACTCACAGATCTTTAGATCTTTTTGCTACGAGTCAGTGGACAATCTTTTAGTTATAACTTCTACATAGTTATCTGGTTGATCCTGCCAGTAGTCATATGCTTGTCTCAAAGATTAAGCCGTGCATGTCTAAGTATAGCATTATACAGTGAAACGTAAATTTACAACATGTTGATATCAGATATTTAATAAATATGCATGGAACTGAATATACTAAAGAGTTATTAAGTATGAAATTAGATATTTAATATGAGATTGATATCATGTTAAAAAAATGGAGTTATATAGACAAAAAACAATTGAACATACTTGTATACAAACAACTTACGAAAATCAAAACTATGTATTATCATATCTTGGTTGCGATTATCCTTATAAAAGTTTATTATTGTTTCATGGTGTTGGTACAGGTAAAACTTATGCAGCAGCATGCTTAACTATATTTTATATTAAAGAAGGTTACAGAGTAGTATACTTAACAAATAGTTTAAATACTATTGCTGTCAGGTTCTATAGATGTAAGACTAAGAGAAGGAAGTATATTGTTGATGATGCGTGAAACAAAGGGGACACATCCGAGTTATATA